>JAODAL010004986.1:0-80000 GCA_025379985.1 Phyllomedusa bahiana
TTAAAATGGCATAAAACCCCTAAAATGCCAAGTCCCACCATAACAATGCCAGCATGCACTGCCCCCCTAACTATCCCATCAATTAAATGCACGTCAAAAAATAATAAAACTTCTGAAGTATTAGGACAGAGACAAAGCATTTTTGTGCCTGAGGCGGAGGCCACACAAGGGGCACTAGTAACACTTTGGGGCCCCCAGGTCAGTTTTTTGGCCCCGTTTCTATAATAACAAAGCCTTCTAGTTAGGGGTTCTGTTTTTTTTTAAGAAACTGATTGTGATTTTTAAAGGAGTTTAAGTTACGCTTCTGACTGTCTGGGTAAGGCATGCCAAAGAGGTTTTTCCCTCTATATCCCTTTTCACACACTGTTTTTTCTCTGTTTCACAAGCTTCTCTTCACGGGACTTCGGGCTTTCACACCGGGTTGGGGTTTTGGGAGGGTTCTACCAGTGATTTGCATACAACTTTCTTTCCTGTTGAGACGTTAGTGAGACATTGGTTATAAATTTTAAAACTGCGGGCAAAAGGGCTACAGAACTAAGGGGCCGTTCCACGGTTTTATTTTAGGGTTGGGGGCTACGCGGCCGTTTTTTGCTGCAGTACGGCGCCAATCCGTCCAGTAATTACGGTAATCCACCGTTTCCATAGAGAACAGGGATTCCGCGCTCCCCCCGCTCTGCAATCCACCGCGGGGGGAAAGTGAATGCACATTACCCAGGGCGCAATACGCGCCGTGGATAATGAAGCTAGGGCCGGGGGGCCGCCCCCCGCACCCGCCCCTTATTCAACCCGGGAATTACAGCGCAATCCGCCCCAAATTTCTGAATTGAATAAACCGTGAACCGGGCTAAAGGGGTAAAATTTGCCAGAACAAGTCCGTCGGGAGATAGCACAAGCAGAGACTGACCACCAGGGTTAGACAGGGTTTCGGGAACAATGAGACAGAGAGAGATGGCGGTAACCAAGGAATTTGGCACACAACGGGAATAAAAACCACTAATCTCTTAAAGGAACAAAATCAAACAGAAATATTTTGTTAAGGGGTCTTTTTACCTTTGTGTACATGTTTAAAGCTAATCATTGTGGTGGGAATACCCCCTTATATCTAAATGGAGGTACATAGAGTCCCGTTTGTTCCTTACAACAGAGCTATAGGCACTCCAGGTGGTGTCTTTCTACAGTATTGTATTTTAAAATATTCTCAATTAAAAAAAAATACTTCCTTGAGAAAACAACCCTAGAAGGTTGGGTGTTTCCATAGTTAGAACTGAATGTGTTGATATTTCTTCACTCTTGGATATAGTGGTCAGTTTGATGTGAACTATGTCTGACTATGCTCTAATAGCCCCTAATGGGGCAGCTGAAGTGCATCGTGATATCTGCCAGGGTACCTTTTTCTATAGTACCCCGACTGATACCACATACGTATGCAATAACATGTGTGAACCCAGCCCAACGCATTTATGGCATATTCTATGGATTGTTCATAAATGTCAGAGATGGGAATATCTATTAACAAAAAAAGTCACCCTGAAACGAGTGTAAGGATATGTTCACATAGTGTATTGGGTCGCATACTGTACTTGCCGCAATACGCCAGGTGTTTTGGAAGCACGTGCTGATCAGAGCGTACGCCCAAAGCACGGGGGGGTCGGCCCCACCCACAAGCGCCACACACAATTGACATGTCACTTCTTTCCCCGGGCGTACAATACAATCGTATTGTAGGCCCAGGGAGATGAGGCGTAATTCATAGTTCTCTATGAGAGCTATGAATTACCGTAATTCATTTTGCCACGTACAAAGCGCAAATACGCAGCAAAATGCGCGCCACAATATCGTGTGAGCATACCCTTACCCTAGACTTAACCAGACAAGATGAAAACATCTATTTGGCTGGGTTTCTTTACAGATAATATTTCTGAGTGAAATATAATTTAATATTGGGAATATTTAAATGAACCCCAACAGTAATGTATTACAGATTTTCTACAAATTACAATAAAAATCATCTCTTTGTTTTTAACACCAAGAACTGTTGGGTTGATTCAACATTAACCTTCTAAACATGTGATCAACATATGAAAGATATTTAAATGTCCTTGGATTTTGCATTGCAAGTAGAGTCTGAACTTTTGCTGGAGGAGATATATGCAGCGGGATGCTTTTTCTGTGAAAAGAGGAAATTGTCAAATGCTTGAAATTATATTCACACCTAAGGCTTCCTACACGCAGCTTTTTTCTGGTGTAATTTGTTTCCTTATTTTTTACATTAGATCTTATAAGCATTTTATTTTCGCATTTGGAATTTGTAAAATGGTGCTTTCTTTCAAGGTGTCTTTTCAAGATTGTGGAAGAAGCTGTGGAAAAAAGCCTACATGCTACATTTAACAAAAAACAACAAATATAATGCAGCGGAAATACTTCAGAAACAATTCGCACAAAAAACTTAAAACAAAAGGAGGGGATGTAGAAAAAAATGTTGGTGTAAGACTCTAGCACCAATTTTGAGCAATATTATATATATATATATATATATACTATCTTATATATTATTGTTGAGGTGCCCTTTGGGATGCGGACAATGAGCCAAAGAAGGTTGCTCTTTGGTTATAAACGGTTCCCCTCCGTGCTTTATTGTGACATAGGCTTACAAGCGTTTGTTATGAGAGATCTGGGTATCTCACTGAGATGTTTTCGACCAAGTTTGACCTGTATTATATGTTCGATCGCTTAGTAGCTGACTAGCAGACTTATAACATTGCAGCAATCTGGCTGGAACATGGGGAGTAAACACCAACTTTGTTGGTCGGTAGAAGCCTTCGGGTTTTGGTGACTCAGCAACCATATATTGGTAAACAGATGTCTAACCACATACTGTATGACAACACAACAAACGGTTTTATCTCCTCAGGGCAGGTACTGGTGATATGTGATTTTTATTTTTTCCTGGTGTATGCAGAAGATTAGCTGGGATGTTATACTATTAATGGACCTGTCCGATTCACCATTTTACATATATAAAATTTGAAATTTCTGAGTAAAAACGGCAGAGAAATCTTCTAAGCGTAACAGAATATGCATACACGCAATAGGAGTGATGACAGTTTGGGTTCTGTCACCCTGATAGCTGTAATTCACTGTCTATTGGGTGGGGTACGCCGCGACGACCGAGGAAATATCAATGTTTCACAAAACTGCAACCATACAAGCATTTTTAGGCATGGGAAACTGGTTTAAGGAGGGGCACTACCAGGATAGAAAAATGTCCGCACCGGCTTTCGCAGACTATATGGATGATACACAGGTATAGCAGGGGGATGAAAGAAGTAGCATACAACGGCCTGTCTGAAGTCAGTCTTGATCTTCACTAGGGCCTGCAGCGAAGCATGATGGTCTGGGCTGAAAAGGAACCAGGTTACTTCAATAGGGAGGTGCAATCTCAAACGCCGAGGAAACAACAAGAAAGAAAAATGCCAAACTAATAAGGAGAGGAGTCACGACTAGTCAGGGTCAGACCGGCGAGACCCGCAGTACAATTTGTGAAGCAGTGGAGTCAGCACGTGTTCAAAGGCGAAGGATACAGTAAAATTGTGTAGGAGAGGATAAACAAAACAAGTCAGTCAAGAACTCGAGAGATTGCAACGATACATGAGGAAACAGTATTTAGTGAGAAGGAAGAGGACGAAAGATCACGAAAGAGAGCGGATTGGTTAGTGATAAATAGCGCTAGCAGAACTGCAAAGAGGTGGGAGTCAATCAGGGTGTGCTCCAAGCCAGACTGCGGATGTGCAGGTTCAAAGAGGGATCCCTCTTGTCTAAGTCATAGCATAATTAAATACATCGGAAAACAACTGTTGGAGAGTTAAATAGCAAAAATGTAATCCAATGAAACGATTTAATTATCAAATGTGCTCATAACTCTGTGTTGTGGCATCATACTCATATAGAATAGAACAATAAGTAACTGTAAATACAAAAATAACACAAAGGTTAATATTGCAGAATAAGATCTTATATGATGTTAGACAAAGGCGTCTTGTATAAACTTACTATGAAAACAGGTATGGTTTTAAAGTTTTTTATTGAATGTTCCGAATGTTATATTTTTATTGTCTTATTGTAAGAGTCTGTCGTTCTATTGGGGTTGTGTATACGGTGGATGAGTTCACTAGAAACTCTTTTGGTTTGGAACGCAGCAGACAATATTCTGCAATATTAACATTTGTGTTATTTTTATATTTATTGCTAGTTTTGTATTTACTGTTACTTTTGTTAGTTTGCATTATGCAGTTTTCCAAACCTAAGTTTATGATCACTTATACAGTATGTCACAAAAGAGAGTACACCCCTCACATTTTTGTGAATATTGTATATATTCTATTTATCGTATAAGAACTAGATTGACCTTTGTAACTGGTAACGTATCATATAACAGTGAAAAAATGGTTTGTGCTAAATAAGTCTTGACGCAGCAAAGTCAACATGGCGCAAAATAGGAGTACACTTAAAAGAAAATGCGAAAAATGTCTCAATAGTCGATATTGTGGTGGCCACCATATTTCTCCAGCACTGCCTTAACTTTTGGCATAGAGTTCCACTAGCGCTTACAGTTGTTACTGGATTCCTTTTACCCCTCATCATGGAGTTAATGGTTGTTAGGACTTGCTCTCAGGGTCTGTTTGAGGGATGCCCCACGATGTTCAATCGTGTTTAGATTTGCGCTATGCTTGGCGTGCACTTTTACCTCATTTTCGTTTAGAAGGCAGTGGTCATATTGGAGCATATGTTTGGGGTTGTTATACATGTTGGAATATTGCATTGCAGTGAGTTATAACGGGCAGCGCTATGTCTGCTTCAGTATGTCACCACGTAAATGTTGGCATTCATGGTTTCTTCAATGAACTGTAGTTTTACAGCGACAGCACTCATGCAATCTCAATCTGCACTCCATACTGTGATGATAGGCAAATACATAAATTGTTTCGTATCTCCAGGTTGGCGCAACTTGAAATCTGAACAAATACATACACCGTATTCAGTACAGTAATGTCTTAGTTAGTCTGCAAGTTTTTAGAATTTTTGCAGGGCTTTATTGTGATTATTATAGAACGAGGATGTTTTGGCTGGACAGCCTACAGTACTTTTGGTTGCAGGTGTGGTGCAGTGGCGACTGGGGTTTCGGAAGACGGTTAACCTTTCTCATCTCTTGTACCAAGCCAAATAAGTGCCTGGTCAGCATGGACTGTATATTTGGAACAAACATCTTGGATATATGTGCGAAGTAGCAGTCAAACTTTTTGGGTTGACTGGCAAGGTTGTTCTGGAGTGAACTGTGATGTTAACATGTCTGATCTTGGGCTCCATCGCTTGTGCGGTCTGAATTTCAGTGTGTTGTAGATATTCTTAATAGCTAAGCAAACTTTTTGTAAAGCAAACTTTTTTTTTCGATCTCAGACCGTTTCTTTGGCGTGGAAGTGGTGTGATTTCTGTGAATAAGTATAAGCGGGTGTGACCGAGTGATACTGCAAATTTAACGCCTTGATCCATTTATACTCTCATGACTTTGTGAGTAATATTGTCCCTGAACATCATGGAAGAGAAAATGGCAAAATTGGGCACAATTTGTCTATTGTCTCGTTAGGTATGATATTTTGTTGCAGCGTTTAGAATTGATGGCTGAGTTAGTTTCATTTTGGGACACTACGGCGCAGTAAACGATTTTTAGAGCAATGTAGTTATTTAGTTTGTTATCAGGTGATTGATTTGATATGTTATCAAAGTGTCATCTTTCTAGTGTTTCCATGACACTGATAATATTAATACCACTATAGTGTGGGAAACAAAGTATTTCGTAGCACAATAAGCAAAGTTTTTCCTCACATTAAAAGATAGGACCGGCTGTAGATGAGCTCGGTAGACTTAATCTTATGAGAGGATCAAAATGTGGAAAACAAAATTCCAGAACCCTATTGTCTGATTATGGGACAGAATTTCTTTGCGCTAACATCTGGTGGGCAATCTAAACTTTGGTCATTACAAACAGAAGCAAGTCCTGTTACAGTCTCTTTATAATGGGTCTTTGGTTACACTAATTCAGTAGTATGGAACCTGTTTGAAGTTGTTTCCGTATAAAAGACAACTGTCACAAAGTCAACAGTCCATTCACACATACCATAGATGGGGAAGGACAAAGAGCTTCGACAGGACAGTCAGTTTTATTATTTTCTTTATTTCATTTTTGGATTATTTTGGAAACCATCATAGTAGCCTGCACCGGTTGCGAGAATCTGGCATAGGCAAGCAGTTGGGTGTAAAGAAATCAACTGTCGGGCCATAATTATAAAATGGAAGATACGAATGAATAATCGCTCGGATGTCGGGTTAATGGGTCAAAGTGATCAGAAGATGAGCAACATTCCGAACAAGGGGGTGGGGGGGCTACGTGTATGCCATGAGGAGTGGGCAAAAATAGGTAATCTAAACCCTACTGTCCAGGCGTCTACGCGCAAGATCTGCGAGCGCCGCGTGTCGTCTGCTTATGCATCCAGTCGATGTGGGCACTGAAAGTTTGTATGCGCGTGTTGGGGATGATCAGAGGAAGCTTATTGGGAGGAATGTATTTGGTCCGATGACCCACGTAGAACTGTTAGGTAGAAAACTCACCTGTCCTGTTTGGAGGAGAGAGCTGCTGCGTAGCATCAAGAATTCATCACTATTGGGTGGACAATGGTTTGGGCTGTTTTGCCAACGGCCCAGGAATGATGATCGCTTTGTCATAACAGAATGGAATTGAGGCTTGTATCAGAGATTTTGGTGCAAACTCTTCCATTGAGACGGGCATTGGGCGATGACCGGGCTGGGTTTTCAGTGACCACTGATCTCAGTCGATCTCAAGCTCACTGGCGTGGTTATTATAGCACAAATGGTGTGAGAGGTTGTATCAGCTTTTGTGGGAATGTATATATAATTAGTTGGCTTTTTTCACATTTGTATATGTTTTGCTATTAAACACTGTCGTGGCAATTGTATTGTAGAAGTACTGTATAAGTAGTGTAAACAATTTTCATTGGCTGAAACATGTTAGATGTGCATGTACGGATTGAATTTTTTTAATTACTACTTTTTTATGTTTTTGTGGAAGTATTTTAATTTTCTTTGTTTCTACAACTCACATTGCTTTCCACTATATTTGGACCTGGTGAACTGGTACTTTTGGCTGTGACTTAAGGATAAGGTAAGGGTAAGCAGGGCGACATTTCTGTTTTACTTCGTTTCGGTCTAGGCATGGAATTACTTGTTTTACTAAAAACTTATATATTAGAGCTCAGCTTCTCTTTCTAGATAAATTACACTCTAGAACAGGATCACTTTAAGGTGAAGGTGACGGATGGAAGGTGAGGACTGATTGGGAGGCAGCGGCAAGAACAATGCAACCTTCACCAAAAAATTGTGCATTGGTTAATTGTTTTAGTACAGTTATCTTAACTACAAAAATAAAAAAAACTGGGTACACTTTTTTGTATCTTTTTATAGATTTATCTGTGTACCGTACAATTCACTGTAAGAATCACTGTGAGATATTTGAACAGAGACCCACTATCTTAAGACAACTGGTTCAGTCTGAGGCTGACTGTTAGTGATTTGGTTCCATACAGTTTGCACAGTGATTTTCCGCAAGAGGATCGACCACCGAGGTAGAAACACAGATTCTTAAATATAACCATATAAGGGAGTCCACTAAAGCTCTAACCAGTGTGTAATCTCTTGTAGTCTCCTATTTATATTACCATAATGGCATCAATGCTGGAGCATTTCCCACTTTTTCAGGAGTTCTAGATATCGCAGATTCCACCAATTGCAATACAAATCACTTGAAAAAAAAAACAAACATTGGCAACGCAAGAACTTTCTTGCTAAGTTATATTGGCCTGCATTGCCGATTGTAATTGCGGGGACGATAAATATAGCCGCAATTAAGCGGTGGTGGCGCCGGGTGCTTGTGGGTCGAGTCGCCATAAGACATGATTGTCATTGGCGCGTATACGTTTTTTTAGTTGTTTTGACTCGGCGTTTACCTCTCGCGCAGTGAACTACACTATCAAATGTTTATAACATTATTAGCTTATTATACTTAGCCAACACACATATTCTTCTGTGAATACAGGTACTTAATAGCTGTGGTGGTAAAACGCTTTTGTGAACGCACAGAGTCGATTTTTTTGTGGTGATTGATGAGTGTCGGTTGCGCATATGTCAGAAGGACTTTCGGTCCCCTCGCTCATGCAGATGAAGCTATAAATCATTAAGATTTGAACATGTTGGGCAACATTGAGCTTCAATTTCTCTCAGTTTTATGGGTATTAAGGTTGGAGACTTGGCTTAGACCACTCCATTAAGTCATGACTAAATGTGTTCTTTTGAGCCATCATTTGTTGTAGGCTGTATGTTTTGGGGTAATTGTCATTGCCGGACTAGACCCAGCATGACAATTTTTTAAAGATCGGGCGGAGGTAAGGAGTTGGTCACTCAAGGATTTTTGCAATACATGGTCTTCATTTCACCGTAGTATTTTATGATCTTAGCAGGAGAACTACCAAAATACAATTAGGGGGAATGTATGCAAACTGTCTTGGTCACCGATTTTTTGTTACATAGAACAGAATCAGAGCGCGCTTTCATTTTTTCTAATAGCTACTATATGAAATGAAGGGCGAGTTTGATTGGTTGCTGAATGGCAAAAATGAGGTTGTTGACCAAGACAGTTTCAATAATGTGTCCATGTTTCCACCTCCCAAGGTTTGACAGTGGGGATTTGTGTTTTTGGGTCCAGCAGCATTTCTCTTCTTCAAACACTGGAGTTGAGTTAAGCCATTAAAGCTAAATATTGTCTTCTAAATGACTTAAATATATCTTTGATCACAAGCACTTCCCATCATCCAGGTCTTCAGGTGCTGACTTGCAAACTTCAGACAGTCTTGCGCACATGTGCTTTCTTGAGTAGGGGGACCTTTGAGGCATTCAGGAATTTTTAAACCATTACGGGTTAAATGTTGTTACAATGGTTTTCTTTTAGGCAGGTGACTGATGTCCAGCTGCCATTTGTGAGCTTTTAACAAGTTCTCTTTCCATGTAGTTTGTTCAGGTGATCTTCTCAATTCCTATGATCAAGGCTACCCTCACGAGTGAGAATTTGCATGTGGCCGATCGAGTGTTTGATTGACAGTATTTTGTCATTTTCTTCCATTTTCTTAACTATTGCCATCAGCAGTTCGACCTTCTCACCCGCGTTTATTATGGCTTTTTAAGACATTTCCAGCTTTGTGCAGGTCTTTATGTTTTGTCCCTACCATCCTTAGAAAGCTCCTTTGGTCTTGCCAGTTGTAGAGGTTAGCGTCTGAAAGATTAATTGAGTTGTGGACAGACGTCTTTTATAACCGGTGACCTTTAAGACAGCTGTTTATAATGCAGGGCAACAGAGGTTGTTTGTAGGAGTGTCTAACTTTGGTGCTGTAGGAGCCATAGTTCCGGTAGGGGATCGAATATAGCATTTCTCTTTGCAAATATGTTGCCAATATCAATTGTATATATTTAATTACAATGTGATTTTTTGGGATTTTATTTTGGATATTCTTTCTTCTCAATGTTTAACATTAACCCCCTTTACCCTTACAATATAGACTGTTCATGTCTTTGTCAGTGGGCACACACAATCAGCAAGGGATCAAATAATTATTTCCTTCACTGTAGATGTCCTAAAATAACTTATTTTACTTAAAGATCAGCAGTTAAGAGACTGTTTCACACTAATGTTTTATAGACGCATGCTCTCTCAAGTCAGCTTCAAAACGCTATCAATTCCTTGTTAGGCTGTTGGTGGTTCTATAGGGAGAAAACAGCAGGGCAGAAGGCAACAAAGCTCTAAAGGGTTAGGCCTGGTTCACACGGCTTAAAGCCGACGTAATTGCGGGACGGATTTCTCCCCGCAATTACGCCGGCTGCCGTGCAGGGGGGAGGGGCGGGGGGCCCGCAGCTCGCCGGCCCCATAGACAGTCATTGTTCACGGCGGGTACACGCCGTAAATAATTGATATGTCCCTTTCTCCCTGCTCAGCGGAGAGAGGAGACGTAATCCATAGTTCTCTATGAGAACTGTGGATTACCGTAATGCCTGGGACTGATTTAAGCCGTATTGGAGCTCAAATACGGCGCTCAATATGGCTGAAATCAGTCCCAAAATAAGCCGTGTGAACAAGCTCTTAAAGTTTTCCAGTTAGAAACATAAACAAGCTCTGCCGCAGATAAGATGGCAGAGAGAGGTAGTCAGCACCCTGGGAGGCTTGTGTACACAAGCAAGAGATAAGAACTACTTTACCCCTTAGCATTTTTTTTTGGTTGGAATATTTGTTTTTCCCTCCCCGCCTTCCAAGAGCCATAATTTTTTATTTTCCATCTACATAAATATATGAGGGCTTTTATTTTGTGGGACAAGATGTACTTTCTAATGGTGTAATGGTACCATAGACTTTACTGGGAAACCACAATAAAATATTCTAAGTGGGGCCAAATGTGAAAAAAAATGTACCTGTGGCATTTACACCGTCCACCCTCCGGTATAAATGACGTGTTCTCTGTATTCTAGAGGTTGAAATTAATCTGGCAATACAAAACATGTATAGTTTTCGTAAAGTTTTGGTACCATAAAAAAAAATCTAAACATTTTCTATTTTTTAAATTTTTGCCACAGCGCCATTTTCTGTGACCAATAATTTTTTTTTAACTAGCACCTACAGAATTGAGTCATGGTGCTGATGGTGCTGAAGTGTACTTTTTATTTTACCAGTTTGGAGTACATGTGACATTTTGTCAATTTTATTCCAATTTTTAGGGGATGTGAAATTATAAAAAAAAACACAGTTTTGCCGTTTGAAATTTTATACTTTCAAACATTTTTTTTACTTTGACATTAATTCCCCCTAGGATGCTTCACCACTAGAGGGCACGATCATATATACAGCCTAATGCATTGTACAGATCATGCATTATGGTGTACCAATATGGCGGTTTCACTACTTCCTACCTGTGGCAGTAAAACAAAAAACATGGCAGCAAAGGAAGCCCATGATCTCACCGTTGGGTCCCTGATTGGAGTGAGGAACGGTGTGCGGCACCGTTTCTCATTCATATAGAGCAACATCCCGTGCTGTAACCGGCGGGTGTTAGCTGCAATTGGCAGCCTTCATCGCCAGCTGTGCAGCGGGATTGCAATGGCACTAGTTTACATCCAGGGTTGTTAAGGGGTTAACTCTGGAAATCTGAACAGCAATGTATTTGGTATTAGGGTATGTTCACCCAGAGTCTTGGATCCATTTTTAGATGCGTGTTTGGATCCGTGTTTTGGACCCTAAATGGACCCAAACACGCATCTCACAATGTGCAGTGTGATTTACATTGCTTTCAATGTAAAACATGCATCGGCGTTCAGACATCTGATCGTCAATGTGTGTTTACATGCATCTTTCTGATGTGTCTTTCGAATCCTTTCAAAAAATTGTCATGTCAATTCTTGATCTGGAAGATGCAACAGATGCCGTATTTAAAACTATAGGGTGTGTTCCTGCTGCAGCCAAAACGCATCCAAACACACATCTGTGTGGATGCGGTTTAGATGCGAGTTAGGCAGCGCTATTGAATGCTTTGCCCTGTGAACATACCCTTGGTCATTATTTACCTTTTGTTAAACTCTACTCAATTTCCTACGTATACCAATTTAACTCATTTAGTCAAAATCTGGCAAGTCAAAACTTTGCAAATCCCTCAAAAATTAATTTCTACATTCATTTCCACATAGCTTACAGATATAATGAATGCATGTTGTAGCTGAAAATCATTAAAATGTTAATGTCAATATGCTTTAACTTTGCTGGTCAACACTAATTGTGTTAGCATTTGATTGCATCTTAATCAAGCAATATAGAGCACGAATGTACAGTGTACAATCCTACGCGAACCAAACTCATTGTGACAGTGTGAATATGATGCTTTGAAACACAATATGCGCATGACAGATGATTCACAATAATTAGTATGTGAAATTACTGCTCCAGAATTGAGAGGGGCACATAAAAGTTTTAGCACTTAACAAATTACCAATTAGGGAGCGTCTGCACAGTACATAATGTGATTAAATTCTACTACTGGATTCTTACAGATTGTTGTGGTCAAATTGTTCTTGGATCTGACTGAATAGTTGATCAATCACATTACAGGACTCAAAATCAAATTGGCATCATAGAATATATTGTTACAAATCATATGAAATACTTTTTGTGGCATAGTAGCAACACATACATTGAAGTTATATTTAAAGTAAAACTCCATCTTGTTTACCTCTTTTTTTTTCCATAGTAGTGGCCATTTAAAATAAAAAAAAAGTTTTACTCACCTCTCCCTTCACCTTTATTCCAGTATTCTGTCATATTTAGTAACCCAGTATTCTGTTTGCTTCTTTCTTCTGCTTGATGTCACTGTTCGGAAGTGAATTGCCTGACCAGTATAGTCAGGTTCAGATCATTTGTGAGGGCAGAGAGGGCACTGCTCAACTTCAGAGGTGGCAGGGCACTGTCAATGCTTTCCCTGATGCCAAATGTCCATTGATTTTACATCCAGATGGTCTAACTCTGCACAGCCATTTTAAAATGGCCGTGCAGAGGAAGTAGCTACACACTGTGCCAGGAGGGCCAGGGAAAAGGAATTACTGTGCCTGCCTACTTGATTGTATATATAGTGCTCAATGAGTGCTGCATAGGCAGACTATCAAGGAGCCTCCAGGCTTCCTGCTACTCGGATCCTGCGGTGGTGTGACTGCTGAGGCTTCGTGGCTGCAAAAGTTGCTGGGTCTTCTTAGACCTAGAATAGGTCTGCAGTGAAATCAGGGAGTCTTACCAATGTAACTGTAGATAATTTATCCCCCTTATTAAACGTTAAATAAGCAACAAAAAAAAAAAGGTTTTTATAAAAATGTCCCCAAATGTCTCTTTCTGACCTTATGGGGGACACAATATGTAAAATAAATAAAATAAACACAAATAAAAAATAAATAATGAAAAAAAAAATCTGACAGCACAAACGGCAACTTTTAGCCCCATTCCTGATGATTAGTGTTGAGCGATTATCGAGAAAGTTGAAATTGGCACGGTTTTTATGTTGATCGGATTTAGGTTAAAATCTGCACATAAACTATTAATATCGCGCCATTTTCGGCGCTTCCTGTCATTTGGGCGGCCAGCAAATCAGCTTAGAGAATAGAGCAGGGTGAGCTGGGTGTGCGACGTCATGACTGGGATGTCTATGGTTGTGAATGGCTGGAAAAATCACATGACCTTGTTTTACATAGAATAGCCCTTTCTGTTCATGATCATTGTGTGTCTGTGTCTCATAAGAGCAGGATGTGTGCTCGGTCTCTCTCAAAACAGCTCAGCGAAACTATTCTCTTTGTTCACACAGACAACTATGCTTTTAGCTGTGAAGATTAGAACTGAGGTAGATTAGAGATTTTCAGTTTTTAGTTTCTTAGGCTGAGAATTTTAAAGGAGCATCTAGCACTGTACAGCTGCGGGGTGGGCAAGGGGGGCGGGGGTGGGGGATAGGGGGGTGCAGGCAAACACAGACAGACAGGCTGACAGGCAGGCAGGCTTTTGAAAGGAGAGTGGATAATTGTGTTGTCCAGACTCTGCTTTGACCCTGCATTAAAATGGGTTTTTATTAACAGTTTTTGGCCAGTTTTTTGGGAAATATTAGCTTGTATTTTGTGCAGCCTGTACTTAATATTAGGATACAGATCTTTTCTAGTAACTGCCGGTTTATTTTATAGGTGAAAAACTCACCTTTTATTATCTGTACACGATTTAATTAGTTTTTTTTTCACTTTGGCGCAGCTCAGTTTTGTTCAAAGACCCACTTTGTTCTTACAATGGGAATACAGAAACTTTTCTAGTCACCGCGGGTTTTAATTTATAGGTGAAAAAACCACATTTTAATTATCCGTACACAATTTAATTTAAACGTGTTTTTGTCACCCCCCTTGGCGCACCCCATTTTTGGGTTTAAAAAAGATCCTTTTTTTACTTAAAAATAAAACAAAACTTTTCTAGTCACCGAAAATTTGTGTTTAAAAGGTTCAAAAACCATTTTTTTTATTATCCGGATCAAATTTTAATTACGTTTTTTTTTCACTTTGGCGCACCCAAGCTTTTGTCAAAGACCCATTTTTTACTTACAATAGGATACAGAACTTTTCAAGTCACCACGGGTGTATTTATGGGGTTCAAAAACCACCAAAAAATTATCCGAAAAACATTTCAAAAAAAGGTTTTTTTTTTTATACTTTGGTGGGGGCCCAGTTTTTTTTCTTTGAAGCCACCTTGCACTTAAATTTGAAAAAGAAAATTTTGTAGTCACCCCCAAGGGTGTTTTTAAAAGGGGGTGAAAAAACCCCTTTTTAAATTATCCGAAATAAAATTTTCAAATGGTTTTTTTGTTTACTTTGGTGGGGCCCCCAGTTTTTTTATAGAGCCACCTTGATTTAAATTTGAATACACCAATTTTGAAAAGCCCACCGCAGGTGAAATTTATGGTGCACAAAACCACCGTTTTTTATCAGAAAAAAATTTTTTAAATAGCTGTTTTGGGCACATGGTGCAGCCCAATTTTTTTTTAAAATGGGCCCACTTTGAAAACACAATTTCTGCTAAAAATTTTTCAAAACAACTGTTCCCATTTGTCATTGCGGGCCAAAAGGGAAAAATTTTTTAAATCTTTTTAAAACCCTTCTGAATATTCAAATTGGCCCCGTTGAACTCAGTTTGGGCGCAGTTTGCGCACTTGAATAAATATTTTTTTTTAAAAACAATCTTTTCCTACCCCTACGGCAGTTGAAAATTTTCCCGGGAAATTTGAAGGGAAAACACTGTTGATTTTGTTTTAGGGGTTCTTCCACCAAACCCATTTCACAGGTTTTCCCCCTAGAAACATTTAATTTTTTAATCCTATTTGGCTGTAGAAATTAGAGGGTTTTAAAAATACGTGATTTGCCGTTTTTTTAAAAAGAGAATTTGGTCAAAAACTTTTCCATACCCTTACTTTTTTTTTAAACTTTTTTGAACATTAAAGCAAAATGCAGGGGAAAGCGGGGCAAATGGGGGGGTTTAGACAGGGAGGTAGGGGGTCCCCAAAGAAAAAAGGTGTTTCCTTTCCCAGTGGCGGGCGACAACACCCAAGCCAGCGGATCGTGGGTTTTGGGCGGGACCGCGGGCCCCTGTCATCGCGGGGGTCGGGGCCCTTTTAATCCCCAGTAACGAACATCGCGCCAATCGGGCCCTTTTCAGGTTAATGCAACCCATCTGCAGTCTTACCTCCTCTCCTCCGGCATCAGGGCCCCACAAATGCCCGCCCAAAAGCATCACCCGAATCCGTCCAACAGGGAACGAAGCAGCCCAAATGCCAATTTCGTGTACCAAACCACTGGGGAAATAATCCATTTTTCTGAAGACCTTTTTGATGACAAAAGGGGGGGGGGGGCCCAGAAGGCATTTAAAAATCAAGAGGCCAAAAAGGTTTGATTTTGCCCTGCTCTGACGCCCAGAAAACGATGCCATCAGAGGGGGAGAAGGAAGCCGGGTAAATTCGGCAAAAACCCCGGGGGGTGGGGAAACCCGCCTTGCAGTGCTCTTCCTTGTAGGCCCGCAGCTCCGGATCGAATGCCCAGGACGACCAATTTCACCTTTTGTTGATGTTGATACTTTGGGCGGACCCAAACCCGGGGGTTTTTTTCAGCAAAATTTTTGCTTGCGAGCGCTTCATCACGGGAAAGAGGAGGAAGACGTTTGGGGTATTGCCCAGTACGGGGACCCGGGCCCCAAAAGGGGGAGGGTGGTTCCCCAGAAGCCGCTAGGATGAATTTTGCCAGCCACGATCAGCGGAAACCCCGCCCCTCGCTTTTTCGCTTGCGAAAAGGTCCAGACCTCTCCCAAACCTGGCCTTTTTTGAGCAAGCCCCCCTGATTCTCCCAGCGATGTCATATGCTGTCTTTGCCGTAAATGCATCAGTAGAGGCAAGAATCTTAGGTGTTTAACCACCACCAACATGTCTAGTCACATGCACCGAATAATGCATGAGTTGTAATGGAGGCAACACTTGGCCAAAAAAGGCCCCACCGATGCCGGGCTTCCAACCACTGTCACACCCTCTGTCTCCGCCTCCTCCTCCTCTGCCTCCACCAAGCGTTCCTCAGCTGCCCATGTCTCTCAGAGTCATGACCAGGGTTCAGCCTTCTCTTCAGCCTCCACCGTCGCCCGAGTACCACCAGCACCACCAGAGACCCATCCTAGCCATTTTCCTTCCACCAGTTTGACAACCTGCACGCCGTACAGCGGCCAGTCTAGCAGCCAGCCTTCTGTCTTCCAGGTTTGGGAGCAGAAGAAACACTTTAACCCAAACCATCCCAAAGCCAAAAGCCTGAATGTCGGCATTGCCAGGCTTTTGGCCTTGGAAATGTTGCCTTTCCATCTGGTGGACACAGATGGGTTCCGCCACGTCATGGCCCTTGCCTGCCCCCAATACCAGATGCCGAGCAGGCATTTCTTTGCCAGAAAAGCCATCCCTGCCCTAGCCAGCCACATGTCATCTAAAATTTCAAGCGAGTTGTCTGCATCTGTGTCCGGAAAAGTCCATCTGACCACTGACACATGGACTAGTAAGCACGGCCAAGGCCGCTATATCTCTGTGACAGCTCACTGGGTGGATGTCTCTGGTGGTGACGGTGGCTCTCAGGCTCGGCGCACGCTCTTCAAAACCGCAGGGATGGTGCAGGGTTCTTTCCCCCAAGGTCCTCTGGTGGCATCACAGGCCCAGAGAAACCAGGCCATGTTGAAATTAATCTGTCTTGGAGACCGTCCACACACAGGTCAGGAGCTGTGGACAGCTCTCCGCAACGAGACCGAGTGCTGGCTGGGTGACAAGAACCTTGTGCCAGGCAAGGTGGTGTGCGATAATGATCGAAATCTGCTGGCTGCCCTTAAGATCAGTAGGCTGGAGCACATCTCTTGCCTGGCACATGTCATGAACCTTGTCATCCAGAAATTTCTAAAGCACTACCCGGGTCTGGACTGCCTGCTGAGGAAGGCTCGAGGTCTGAGTTCGCATTTCCGCCGTTCGCACCTTGCTTCATCCAGCCTGGCTGCGTTGCAACGTCAGCTCGGCCTCCCCGTCAGCCGTCTTATTGTTGACGTGAGAGCACGCTGGAATTCCACCCTCCACATGCTCCAGCGATTGTGGCAGCAGTACGACGTGACACATGGCCTGACAAGCAACGGAGCTGACCACCTGTTGTTGAGCCACCGAGAGTGGAAGCAGGTGAAAGAGCTCTGCACCATCCTTGCCAGTTTTGAAGAAGCCACCAAAATGGTCAGTGCGGACAATGCCCTTGTCAGCATGAGCATTGTGGTGATCTTAGTTCTGGAACGATCGTTGGACACTCTGAAACATCAGGACCCGCCAGCGACGGAGGAGGAGACGGATGCGGACACGGAGCCTTTCTCTCCGTCGAATCCACAAGGCCCGACAGTTTCACAAATTTTAGCGGTCTTCATTAGGCAGTGGTTCGGGGTCCAGGGCTAGTGCAAGGCGGCGCCTCAGCCCTCAGGGTGCATCATCTGAGGCAAGTCAGGGCTGTGTTGAAGCTGTGCCGGAGGAAGCGGGGGAGGAGGAGGTATTCCTGGACACCGACGTTACCGCCTTGTAAAGAGGTTGGTGCGAATTTGAGGCGGAGGAGGAAGATGAGGAAGATCAGTTTTCTAGTGCCCCTCAACCCAGAGCCTTGGGAAATCAAGGCTCCATCTCTCACATGAGTGCTTGGATGCTCCATTTCCTCCAACATGATCCTCGCATTAAGGCCATCAAAATGAACAACAGTTACTGGGTGGCCACCCTCCTGGATCCCCGGTACAAAACAAAACTCAGCACTTTCCTTCCACCCACCCAAATAGAGAGTAAAATGCAGGAAATGGAGAACTTGCTGACTGATCATCTGGAGACATCTGTTTCGTCTGCTTCATGTTTTTCAACTGTCACGGTTGAACAACGTCAGCAACGTGACAGCAGTAGAGTGCCAAGTAGCCGTAGCGGCAGCAGCAGCGGCAGGCATTGTGGCAGAAGCCTAATGGGTGACCTCTGGCAATCTTTATTTACCACCTCACCAACGCATGTAATGCAGGCCACACATACAACACACAGAGACCGGCTTAAGATCATGGTGCACGACTATCTACGTCTCAACACCGATGTTTTGGGATGTGTTCTGGACCCAATCGACTTCTGGGTATCCAAAATGGATGAATGGCCCGAGCTTTCTCGCCACACCCAGTGTTCGGGAGTATTTAAAATACAAGTAATTAAAATTGTATTTAAAATACTTGTCAGGTATTTGTATTTTTTAATCAAAATACTTTTTTTATTCAGTATTTTGTATTTGTAATTAAAATACTTTTAGAAAGTATTTTAAGCATTTTAATTACTTTCTAAATTCAAAACAAATGTTGTAATTTAAATAACCCGCCTCACCGCACTTAAAAAAAAAACAGCAGCGCGAGTCCCGTCATCACTCTCGTTTCTCGTATCTCGTGCGAGGTGCGACGAGAGGAGGGAAAATTCCAGGGCGTTCCAGCAACGCAAGTCCGCCTTGTAGTGAAGCGGTATTTATTTTTAGTTTTTAATCATCCTGATCGCGTAATCCATTCCGTAAAATTACCGTATATACTCGAGTATAAGCCGGCCCGGATATAAGCCGAGGCCCCTAATTTTACCACAAAAAAATGGGAAAACGTATTGTCTCGAGTATAAGCCGAGGGGGGGAGGGGAAATCCACCATTGCAGATAAAAAGTCTGATCATGTGCATTACAGTTTAGTAACTCCATGTGCCTCATAGTAATAGCAGTTAACCCCATCATGTCCCTCACATTAACCCCCTGTGTGCCTCAAATAAGAGTTACTGATATGTGAGAGACATGGAGGTAATAATTAGGTATCTTCATAATTAAGGTCCTTTATTAGTACCCCCATGTGTCTCACATATTAGTAACCCTTTGTGACAGTGTGACCACTGGTAGTTGCGTGATACTGCCACTAGAGGGTCTACAGTTAAAGTCCTTCTGCAGATGTGCCACCGAGGACCTGGACTCGGTGGGGAAGAGCCACCAAAATTGTGTCAGTGATATATTTTAAATGACACGTACAGTAGGGGGCTAGAATAGCTGCAAGGCAGCTATATAGGGGTGTGGCTCTTTGGGACAGCTATAGTTGGGTGGGGGGCTGTCCCCGCATTCCAGGTCCCTGGGTTCCAGCCCAGATGTTGTATAGCTCTCTGGAGACCTATTAAAAGCCTCCTACTTCAGGTGTACTGGGGGCGTGGTCTGCTGCCTGAGAGTGGAGCAGTGGCGGAGCTGGAGAGAGGCTCTGGTCCCCCGAGGCTTGGAAAAGAAGCCTGACCCCACGTGGGTAAAGTGTTGATGGTGCTCGGCGATAGGCCGAGGCCACTGATAGAGAGGTCCTCTACCATTATATAGTTAGTGACCAGACGGCCAAGGATTTTATTTGTTTTGTTTGGGTATAGGGTCTACTGTGCCTCAATAAAACTGGCTGAGGCCAGATTCAACTGAAGCCTGTGTTGGAGTGCCATTATCCGTTTACCAAAGACGGTGACCCGAGAGCTAAATACCCCCCGGAAGGTCCAAGATGGCGTCCGGACGTAAGTGAGGCGTCACACCTTATATAAGGCACACAGGGGTTAATATGAGGGACATGATGGGGTTAACTGCTATTAATGTGAATCACATAGAGTTACTGAAACTAAATTAATATCCCCAAATGCCTGACATTAATAGGCATAGTAACTAAAGGAGAGGTACCTGTATGTTTCTCTTTACTGTAGCATCCTCTCCTCCATGTGACAGACATCTTCTATAGGAGTTGGACACAATGAATCCTGGCTACTGACATATCTGCAGGGTAGATGCTAATCCTAGTGGGCAAAAGGACCTTGATCCATTTTTTGTTTTTATTAAATTTTTTGTTTACATTTTTCAAGTATTTAGAAATTGGAAAATACTTTTGAAGTAGTATTTAGTATTTGTATTTAAAATACTTCAGTCATAAGTATTTTGAAATTTAAAATACTTTCCCAAAGTATTTTCCCGAACACTGGCCACACCAATAGAGGTGTTGTCCTGCCCAGCAGCCAGCGTCATATCTGAGCGGACCTTCAGCACAGCTGGAGGAGTCATTACAGACAAACGCATCCGGCTTTCCACAGATAATGTGGATCGTTTGACTTTCATCAAGATGAATCAAGCATGGATCTCTGATGATGTTGTGGCCCTAATTGCCGAGGTCACCGAGTAGTTGCTGGTTTACTTCACATTCCTCTCAAACAGAAATGGTCCTCTTGAAAAATTTTTTTTTAAAATGCATTTCCCCTGCAATTTTTATTCTCAGTTCCCAAGATCATTTTGCTGGTTTTGCGGTGTGGAGACGGTAAAAGACACCAAGGTTTCATGACAAAACCGTATTCCATTTACTCACTTTATCTTTAGAATTTTTCGCATTGTCAATGGTTTTGAGGTCATGTTCTGGTGAGATACAACTATAATTATGGCCTTTGGAACAGAATGGGGCTTCTAAGTGGCAATTTCTCCATCACAATTTTTAATAGTGACTGAGAAGTCTATTTATAATTTTTTGGGTCATGCTGCTTTGAAATGCAAACAATACTACAGGTCCTATTCTAAAATTTTTGTTTCTAACAGACATTTGTTCTTCACAAATTTTCAAAAGTGGCTCAAGGTTATGTTTTGGGAAATTTTTTGGGTGCATTTTTGCTGTGAAATGCAGCTATACTACAGGTCATATTCTAAAAAATGTGGGTTTTTTAACAGACATTTGTTCTTTCCCAATTATCAAAAGTGGCTCAAGGGTGATGGTGCTGTCAAAAACAGGAATAGGTAGGACACTGTTTTAAAGGACACCTATTGCAAAATGACTTGTTTTTGCAAGATCTTTAAAATACTAGCAATTCCTGTAGTGAGACAAGCCATTTAATACAAAATTTAAAAAAAAAAGAGAAACAAAGACGTGGGGGGATTCCATCCTATTTTAAAATGTGTTTTCTAGAATTAAACTACTAAAAAATTTGCATGTACAAAATAGCTGATACAAATATCCTCTGAATTGTAAAAAGGGAAAGGGACAGGAAGACTGGAACAGATGTAGGTTACCCAGGACAGGTATAGTCAATGTCCAGTTCAACAAAAACGTTGTTTCAAAGACTCCTTTTCCCGGCACTTTTTAATCTGTGGGTCAGGCAGGTTTAATGGTCATACTGCGGTACAGGACAGATATAGTTAATGTCCAGTCCAGGTGGTTAAAAGACTCCTTTTTCCGGCACTTTTTTAATCTGGTGGTCATGCAGGTTTGGGGCTTATGCTGTGGCCCAGGACAGGTATGGTCAATGTCCAGTTCAACAAAAATGGATGGTTAAAGACTCCTTTTTCCGGCACTTTTTAATCTGGGGTCATGCAGGTTTGGGCTCTGCTGTGGCCCAGGACAGATATAGTCAATGTCCATTCAACTAAAATGGTGGTTGAAAGACTCCTTTTTCCCGGCACTTTTTAATCTGGGGGTCAGCAGGTTTTAATGGTCAACTGTGGTACAGAACAGGTATAGTCCCAAAGTCCAGTCAACTAAAATGGTGGTTCAAAGACTCCTTTTTCCTGCACTTTTAATCTGTGGGTCAGACAGGTTAAGGGTCATGCTGCGGTCCAGGACAGATATAGTCAATGTCCATTCAACAAAATGGTAGTTAAAAGACTCCTTTTTCTGGCACTTTTTTAATCCGGGGTCATACAGGTTGGGGGGTCATGCTGTGGCCCAGGAAAGATATAGTCAATGTCCAGTTCCATTAAAATGGTGGTTGAAAGACTCCTTTTTCCGTCAATTTTTAATCTGGGGGACATGCAGGTTTAATGGTCATACTGTGGTACAGAACAGGTATAGTCAATGTCCAGTTCAACTAAAATGGTGGTTCAAAGACTCCTTTTTTCCGGCACTTTTTAATCTGGGGGTCAGATAGGTTTAAGGGTCATGCTGCGTTCCAGGACAGGGATAGTCAATGTCCAGTTCAAGTAAAATGATGGTTCCAATCATACTGCCTTCTGGCACTTTTTAATTTGTGGGTGATGCAGGTTTAAGGGTCATGCTGTGGTGCAAGACAGGGATAGTGAATGGTCTGTGATTTTTTTTCTGTGGCTTTTATAACCTAAGTGTGTTGCCTAAAATGTAGCACGTATCCATTTGACTGTTGTGGATGTTAATTCCAGCTTCTCCAGCCCTGTTTGGGTGTAAGAATGAAGGTGTTGTTCCTCTCCCATAGACTTTAATGGTCATCAGCGATAATCTATTATCGACTATCGGAAATCGTCTTGATAATTGCCGATATCGACTATCGACCCGATGACGTTAGTCGACGTAATCGCTCATCACTACTTATGACCCTAAAATTTTATATGGCCTATATGAATGTCTGTGATGGAAAAGTGACACAATTAAAAAAATATATTTTAGTGACACTTTTGCTGTTAAAAAACAAAAAAAAACAAAATGTGAAAACAAACTTTTTTATAAATTGGTTAATGGTGGCGATTTAGCTAAGAAATGGTCCTAAGTCAGGCAGTGGCACATGACTGCTGCAGCCAAGCAGTGACTGCAGCAGTGACATTCCCTTTGGCCAGAAAAAGAGGGCAGAAGACCAAGGAGACTGAAGAAATTGCAGATCTGAAATGGAAGTAAGTATAACTTTTATTTTAAATAGGCACTACTATGGTAAAAAAAAATAAAAATTGAAGTGGGCAACCCCTCCATAGACTTTATGGACAATAAAAATATATTCAAGTATATAATAATAATAATAATAATCTTTATTTATATAGCGCCAACATATTCCACAGCACTTTACAAATTCAAGGGTAAACATACAGACATTACACATTAAAAGTACTTAAAAATGAGACACAAGGTGTGAGGGCCCTGCTCGTGAGAGCTTACAATCTATTAGGGTGTATGGGTGAAACATACGGTAAGAAGTATATTTGAAATGTATCTTCATAGCTTTAAATGGTGTTGCATAATCCTTGTACAAAATTTATGGTAGGCCTCAACACAGCTGTACCATATATGAGAGCCATGTCACAGGGATATGCCGACCATAACATTCTTTCAGTTTATGCATCTCTGTATACATGAAAGGCAGGGCTGGGTGGACGGGTAGGTGAAAGTAGGCGACTGCCTATAGCGGCACTTTATCCCAAGCAGGAAGGGGGTGCATGGAGGTATGGAGTGAAATGGATTTTCTATTGTGGGATGCTATATTGTAAATATAAACAAGTGGACCGTTCATCTGAATTGATAGTTGATTCCTTATTCAAAACTTCACTGCACGGATAGCTCCAGGACATTAGAAGCTCTTGTAGATGATCTTAAGAAAATAGTGAATCCAGCACTGAAGAAATATAACATCCTTCTATTCTTTTTATCCAGGTATTTAAAAGGTCTTCCTGACACATTCATACACAAACAGCAGATGCATTTCGAGCAAGCCTGCTCTTAGTCTTTGCAATTTACGACTGATATTAGAACAGAATAAAAAACATATGTGCACCAATGTGTGGTCAGGTTTGTGTCACATGACCAAAAGACAAACACTGTACCAATGAAAAAATATATTCACACAAATACATTTGCAATAGTGTTTGTCTATATACCACAAAATATATCATGTACTTAAATCCATAACATGTAAACCATAAATAATAAATCACTTTTCGTATGACGAAACCAAAAATCGATATCTTTTTGGAACAAAGTTGCATGAAACAGCACGCACAACTGGAAATTTCAAATGGTACACTTAGAGCGACATGTATGAATTCGCACATGCCTTTTTTTGCCGTATATTGCCGTTTCTTAACAGACGCACAACCAAACTTGCTGCAATGTGCGCCTGATGGCACATTTTAATGTGCCAAAGTTTGATGCGAAACGGCAGTACAAACTGTGGCACATTACACTCTATGCCCATACAAAGTTTGGCACATTAAACTCAATGTAATGCTCCAAACATTTTCATACATACAGTTGTATTCTACACTCCTCTATATCCATTCAGAACTGGGTTGTCGACGTCAAGTAAAAAAGGCACATTTGAAGTCATACATGTCGCCCTTAGTATCCTAATATGCCAATACATGAGGTTATATTATTTGGGAGTAGACACTAAGGGCCACATGTATGCATGTCTAGGTCTAAAACTCACTTTGTTGCCCATAACAACTAATCAGAACACCCCTCTCATTTTTCAGAGCACTATATGATTGATTGCTATGGGCAACAAAGTGAGTTTTAGACCTAGATAGTTTTCATACATGTGGTCCTATATGCCTTTTTGACCTAGGGCACTAGAAATGTGGCAAAGATGTGGGGGCGTTCACACCACATCAAACACATTTCAGAATGTGCAACAGCCAAACGAGGCCGAACAGCCAGACCAATTTAAATGTAGTCTGCCTGAGCCTTACGGAAAAAAATGTTCCTTATTTCTCAACTTATACCAGTAAAATAACATAACATAATTTATGATAATTATCAAACTATATCAAATTAAATTACATAAATGTAATAATAAATTATATAATATAAAATAAATATGAAATTATATATATTCCTTGCTAAGACGTGTTAAAGAAGGTAACGATGACACTTGAGTTGAGCTACACAGAGTCCCCATATAGCCTGTCTTACAAGCATTGGATATAAAATACATTGTATTACAGATCCATGTCTTTCAGTCTTCATTGTCCTCTTTGGTGAAAAACTTTAACCCCTTAATCCCAATATCTAAAAAGGCCTTAAAGACCAGCTAAATGTTGTAGTTTTTGCCTCCTTGCATTTCAACAGTCCTAACTTTTTTATCTTCTAAGTGACACAGTTGTATGAGGACCTGTTTTATATGGGAGAAGTAGTTTGTTTCTTTTTTTAGTTTAAGTTTACACATTTTTACTGCAGAATTTTTTTTAGAATTTATTTTATTTTTTGTTTTGTTTTTATTTTTAAATTCAAACTAAATGACATGTTGAATGAATTCTACATGTTATTATGGTCATGTAGATACCTAATTTGTGTTTTTTGTGTAATGTATGTTTTTATTAAATATCTATTTTTATTATTTATCTTATTTTGTTTTTAAACTTTTTAAATTTTTTTAACTTTTTTAATACAATTAAGGGATAACTACTGTTTACACTTTATAATGTATTAGAATACTCCTGTATGCTAATACATTACAATCTGTGTCATACTGACACAGGAAGCAGTCAGGGCAGCACACAGTGTTCCCTGACTGCAGGCTTCCTATACAGACAGCCCTGGGGCTACTCTAGGTCCCTAGGACTGACTCTAAAGACATTCCCCGGGCTCCATCGGGTCACCAGGAGTTCCGATCAACCGATGGAGCAGCTGTTAAGTACAGCTCTGATCCTAGTGCAACTGTGACGCTAGGAGCCGCAAAATCCCTCTTTCTGCGACAACGTCTTTTGGCGTCGCTGCAGAAGAACGGCCTGCACTGCCCGCCGTCAACAGATGGTTGTTGGTCAGTAAGGTGTTAACTGTCCAAATCTGACGTGAAAAAATATAGCATGAGTTAAAAAAGGTATATATGCAAAAATTTACTTATGTTGACAGAATTTTCAGAAACTAAATATATGGTGCACATACAGATTCCATGTACACAGGTTATTCCCCATTGACATCACAATTTGGGGCTATGTTACTGACATCCACCAGGATTCCTTGAAAAAAATATCCTGATGTTTACTGTGACGGACCCATGGGGCTCTACATGTCAAACACAGTCTTTTATGGACTACATTTGCTTCATTTCCTCTTAGTACATGCTTTGTGTCCTGGACACCTGATTTACCTTAATTTTTTGTCTTCTCCATAAAACAGGTAGGAACCTGAACTAGAGCAATCATAGTCCAAGGGGGCTATGCTTGCCACATAGATCCTTAGGGCTCTGCTGCAGTATACACCAGGATACATTTTGATTAATGAGGCCCATTCATTCTTAAGATGAATGCAAAAGCAGAAGAATTCAGCCTTCAATGAAAACGTTCTTTATTATAAATCTAACATAAAAATAGGAGTGCAAATGGAGTGGTTACCCATTTCAGGTGTTACCTCCCTTAGTCATACCTTTGTGTGAACAAAACCTTAGGCCCATTTCACATACATGTTTTTTTTGGAAAGCTTCCACTGATGTTTTTTGAGCCACAGCTATGACTAAGGGAGATAACACCTGGAATGTGTAACCACTCCATTAGCACTCCTGTTTTTATGAAAGATTTATAATAAAGAACTTTTTAATTGAAGGCTAAATTCTTCTACATATGCATTCATCTTAAGAATTAATGGGTCTCGTATCAAAAGTGTCTAACAGTAAAACAGCCTTTATTGTCCATGTTAACCAATCAGAGTTCAGCTTTCATTGTTCCAGAATAGTTTAAGAAATTAAAGCTGGCTTCTGATTGGTGTCTATGGGCAACAAAGACAGATTTACTGTTAGACACTTTTGATGAATAAGGTCAGTGTTGGACTGGGGTGCCAAGGGCCCACAGGTGGAATTGATTTTAGGGGCCACCAGTTAAGCTGTTTCTGGGTCCCCTGGTAGGATTTATTTTAGGAGCCCATCCTACAGCTACTGTAAATGACTGTACAGTCCTCCCAAACACTGCATCTTGCTATTTTTCCTCTATTTCTATGCTTTTCTGCCTCTTACAAGGATGTATATGCCGTTAAAAAACAACTTCTGGTCTACCATGCACAGGGGCCCACCGTTTTTTTGCCCTGTTCCCTAGTGGGCCAGTCCAAGCCTGAATAAGGTCCATTAATTCTTGATATGAATGCAAAAATAGAAGATGCAGCATGATTCTGGTAATATACCGCTGGTCACAAACACTACCATGTACTCTACTTAAGCACGATGTATAGGTGTAGAGAACCCTTGATATAATGAAATGAAGTTCTGGGTATACCAATACAATTTAAACCAAAACAACTACAGGTATATAACACTAAAATAAAGATACATAAAACATAACTTTTAATAAAAAATAAATAAGAATTGAGAAGAAAACGAAAAGACCCCCTCAAATATACCCTATCAAAGACCTGTCTGCCTCAAAAATGGGGAAATCGCCCCAATAAGGGCGCCCCCAAACTGGAACCTAAACTAACCCTGTCCCTAGCTACATCTAAATGAAAAAAGAAAAACACATATACCACAAATGGAGTGCACAAACAAAAAAAGTGCCTGTGTATAAATAACAATACAACAGACAAAATACGTTTTGATGTTCAATAAAAACTATGAATTGATGATGCGTCATAGGAAGATGATCAATACGCATAAATATTCCAATATTCCAACGCGTTTCCCCCCTAGATACTGGGGGTTTAACAGGAAAAATTGCAGTTGATAACAACAATACGGAACATCTAAGGAAAAAACAAAAAGATGTATGCAATAAATATAACCTCAACTCCCTTAATGATGGAAAAACAGGGCTTTGGTAAGATAGAGGACGGGGTCCAGGATAAGTCATGTAAAATCCCCGCTATCTGATTACTGAGACAGGTCCAAGCAGTAACAAATTCAGTGATCACAAGCCACAAAATATAGCAAGGCAAATTAGAACCCCCAAATTTGTAAAACAGCCATTAGCACCTTTGACTACCACAGAGCCTGTTTCAAAGACTTATCCTGGACCCCCTCCTCTATCTTACCAGCCCTGTTTTCCCCATAAGGGACGTGGGGTTATATTTATTGCTACATCTTTTTGTTTTTTCCTTAGATGTTTCCGTATTGTTGTTATCAACTGCAATTTTTCCTGATGAAACCCCATTTTCTAGGGGGAAACGCGTTTGGAATATTGGAATATTTATGCGTTATTGATCATTTCCTATGACGCATCATCAATTCAAAAGTATTATTGAACATCAAAAGTTATATTGTCTGTTGTATTGTTATTTATCACAGCACTTTTTTGTTTGTGCACTCCATTTGTGGTATATGTGTTTTTCTTTTTTTCATTTTTGATGTAGCTAGGGACAGGGTTAGTTTAGGTTCCCGTTTGGGGGCGCCCCTTTTTGGGGCGTTTCCCATTTTGAGGCAGACAGGTCTTTGATAGGGGATATTTGAGGGTGTCTTTTTGTTTTCTTTCTCAATTCTTATTTATTTTTATTAAAAGTTATGTTTTAGGTAATATACCGCTGGTCCCATGCCGAAATCTTGCGTGCTCTGCTTGTGAGCTGGTAAGATGTCCATAACGTACCCATACGTCAATTTGTGGAAACCCTTTACGATATATATGAACACGGACTTCTATCCAGAACCGCGTGCATGGGAGTGTATAATGGTTGCCTTCCACTCACCCAACATATGTCCAAACAATAGCAGCAAACACTCCACTATTAGAGATAATAATATCTTCTACAAATATTTATTAAGGCATTTTTAAAGCCATAACACACATAAAAAGTGTATAAACATATAAAGTAGATTGCACTTGCGGTTTAGATCTCCAGGCGTGGAGTATCAAATGGTCAGTCCATAAGCATAGCAGATAGCGTTCTAAGGTATGTCCATTCTCAATCCTGAGGCATCCTGCTCAGGTGTGTGCAGCCGTACGCAACGTTTCGGGGCTCCGCCCCTTCCTCAAGCGTGCTCACGAAATAATCAATATGTTGTTTATAGCCTATTATGACACAGTAGAGAATAGTGTTTATTCAATACATCGATATATACATAATAAAATCATACACTTACAAATACACATTAAAATTACATTCTTCATTAAGACCTTTAGGTGTCAACGTGTCCACTTTGTATGTGTGTTATGGCTTTAAAAATGCCTTAATAAATATTTGTAGAAGATATTATTATCTCGAATAGTGGAGTGTTTGCTGCTATTGTTCGGAAACCCTTTACCCCTTGGGTACGTCAAATGTTGGTAATGGGTTTAACAGTACATTTTTTGCTGTAAATACGGCTGAAGAATGTACATGTTCCAAGTTGTCAGCTTTGAAATCGAACTCAGAGAATCCAAGCCGTGTAGACTACAGGGGATGATTGACAGTCAGCTTTTCACAAGTTTCAAAATCCAAAATCCATGTGAAGATCCAACTGCAAAATCATGCCATGTAGATGAGCCCTTAGAGAACCTTGTGAAGTAGAGTGCAGATTTTCCACACCATGGATTTAAAATGTGAAAATACTCAGTAGAAATTCAAGGTGTGGTCTTGGATAACTGATAAGGAAATGACATCGAAACCACGTTGGACTGAAAAGTTTGACGTAGCCTTAGAGATGGGAACATAGCCTTAGAGGCTGCAAAAGACTTTAGAGTAGGGTCAGGGGCGTAACTAGAGAATCCTGGGCCCCATAGCAAACTATCGGATGGGGCTCCCTACCCCCACCTTCCCTACCATTAACATTTACCATGACATGCAGTTAAATAATGTAGATAATACAAGGGACAAATTTCTCACCATACATTCACTATATCTGCACCAAAAACCACATAAAAAAACCAATATTACCCAATAACGCTATACAATGGACCTGAAATACCGCCAAAAAAACCCAAAAATTCCACCACAAAAATGGACTGAATAATACCCCTACATATTATGATCAGTTTCAAAGCCCAAATTTTAAAACCCCCCCATAAGTGCCATATAGTGGTTTAAACTTGTAACACAAGTTCTGCAATGTACTAACCCCCAACAGTGACCATAAAGTGGTGACACCAGTGTACACACCTGTGCAGACATTGTGATTAAAGTGTATTTACATCTTGTGACCCCAAGGTGACGTTCCTTGACGAGTCTTTGACTTTCCTTTTGTTCTGCATCCGGCCAGACTGCCATGTGCATCTCCCGCCCCTTGTCCCTGGCAAATAAAGCTATTATAGGCAGGCGGGGCTTTGGGGGCTATAGGGGTTTATAGCATGGAGGGTTTTGGGGAAGGCTATTTAGACGGCAAGGGTTTGGAGGGTTAGGGGTTATTGGAGGCGTGCTATAGGGGCTTATATGGTAGGAGGGTTTGGGGGATTTAAAAGGGCTATTATTGGCAGGCAGGTCTTAGGGGCTTAATAGGGACAGGGCTAAAAAGGGTAGATATAGGCAGGCAGGGCTATAGGGGTTTAAAAATATAGGAAGGGGCGGGCTAAGGGTAGATATGGGAAGGTAAGGCTTGGGGCTGATAAGGCGGCAGGGCTTTAGGGGCCAATATATCTATTAAAAAAAATAAGAAACACTTACTCTCCTGTCTCTCGCTACCTAGATCGCCGGGCGCGTGCTTGTCGGCTCTCTGAAAATATTGGCCAGTCCTGCCTTTGACGCCGGGTCGGGAGCCCGGGCGTTCAGAGGTAGGAAGCGCTGGGCCCACATCTGTTTTTCCGTGGCATGGACTTTTATTTTAACCCCCCGGCGGGAGCGGAGCGGAACTACCCGGGGGTACAACGTGTTAGCTGTCCCTGGGGCCCCCGGGGGCCCCTAAGGGCCTGTCCCCAGGGCCCCTGTACATCTGTACCCCGGTATTTTACCCCTGAGGGGGACATAGGTTCACCTTCCCCGTGACAACGACCCCAAACATACAGCCCCAAAAAAAAAATGGAAAGGTTTTTTCATCAAAACATATTCATGTGTTAAAATACTCTTCAAAGTTAGACCTAAACCCCATCGTGGGAGATTGAAAATTGTGTTCACAAACATTCACTAAACCAATCTACTGACTGAGATGTTTTTTAAAAAAAATGGGGAGGATTCCAGCCTCGAAGTGCAAGCCATAAGAATACCTAACAAAAAATGCAGTGGCATTGAGGTAAAGGTGGTCCTACAAAATATTGCCAGGTGTGAATAATATGCACGCCAACCCCTTTTCATTTTTTAATTTGCAAAAAATTTTAAAAAGCAATATTTTTTTTATTACAAAAACCCTTTCTCTTGGGTTGCTCTGTCACAAAAAAATCATAAAAAAATGTAAATTGTGGCTGTAAAAAATTTAAAAAATGAGGAAAAAGTTTAAGAGGATGAATATGGCAACCCCTGTTTGTCAGGGTTTTTTTATGGTCTCTTCCCTTTTAAATACGTCCAAATACAAAATAATATCAGTTCTTAGAGATTTAGGAAAAGGGCTTTGTGCCCTCATTTCTTCTGGGATTTATTCTTGGATTTGTCTTTATTAGGGGCAGCAAGTACTTTACCATCTGGTCAGTTGGAGTTCATTTTAAGGATAGGACAACTAAGCTGCACAATATTAAGTTGCAGAAAAAGACAGCCATCACATTGTACAAATATAACTCAACAAGTATACCCTTTTTTTCACCATGTAAAAGCATAATACAATATATTAAATGAAACTGTCATTTAGCAAGTCAGTAATAAGAACAGCACATTTGTTGAAAAAACTTTTGTAACTGTCCCAGTCATCTGAATGGGGTTTGCAGAAATTGAAGGTTTTCTCACTACAAAGATTAGCTTTCAACATGTATGGACAGGTAATCGAAGACTTTTTCCAAATACATTTGTCTTTTGATTTTACCTTAGTTAGAAGATACAAGAGATTGCATCTGCTCACACAGGTTTCTCTAGTGACGTCCATATCTCTGCTGATCAGACAGGGAGTGATGTCACCATGGACGGAGCTCACTCTCGGAAAGGACTCATTATCTCTAACTAGATATATATTTTTTTTACAGATAAGCAATTGTTTTCACTTAACATAACTCTGTAGCTTTTGTTTTCTTATGATTAAATCTCCTGCTCTTATATCTTTGTAATGTCTCAGGTAGTTAGAGAAAAACATAATATGTTAATCTGCACTATAGACCCACCCACAGCCTGATAAAGGCAGTGCGAGTATATAGCTGCTTGTAACTCAGTGAAACAGCATGGTGAGAAAAACTCTTTAATGTGGCAGAGCTATCAATCCTGTCTGAAAGATAGGCAATGATTGACAGCTATCTCAGTATGCTTACTTATATAGGAAAGGCTGTAAATCATTGACTTCATGGACTTCACTTCTCAGTCCAATAAACATAGGGATTTTAATTAATAAATTACATAATATAGTGAATATTTCCCCATAAAACTATAGCCATAGCTATTACTAAGGGTGGTAACTCCTGAAACACATCAGCACCCCCATTGCACTCCAGTTTTTATGATGGATTTATAATTTATAAGTGGCATTCTATTTTTGCATTTATCTTAAGAATTAACGGGCTTCATTTATCAAAATTGTCTAACAGTAAAACTGCCTTTGCTGCCCATAGCAACCAATCAGAGCTCAGCTTTCATTGTTTCAGAACATTTTAAGAAATGAAAGCTGAGCTCTGATTGGTTGCTATGTCTTGTTGATAGACCCTTTCGATAAATGAGTCCCATTAATTCTTAAGATGAATTCAAAAATAGAAGAATTCAGTTGGGTATGAAATGGTTCTTTATCATAAATCCAGGCAGATGGGAGTGGTCTCACACAGCATTTCTTAAAAAAAAAAAAAAACCTACAGGTTTTTCTTTAGTATTTTTTCCAGATTTTTTAGAGCCATAAATGGATTAGAAAGAGGGGAAATAAAAACGGAAATACTTAAAACCTCTTCTGAATTCATTTCTGCTTCAACTCAACAACTGCATCAAATATTGCAGAGTGCTCTCACACAGTTTTTGTATGCATTTTTAAGGTTGTTTTTGCAGAAGTTAATAGGGAAACACACTTCAGACATGTGGCAAGTTTTTTTTTTCCAATAGACTTCCATTGTATTTTTTCTGTACCAAAGAAAAGCTAGGTGCAAAAGTGTTCATGATTTTTTTAAACATTTTTTAGCTGTAGAAGTGTTTACAACAAATCTACCACATGTGAATATACTGTTCTAGTACATACTAATGCACCCGTGGACTATGCACAGTAGATGTAACCTAGATGTGAAGGTATCCTAGAGAACATACTTTGCTTGATAGCTGCTAATAGAAGCTGCTGTGTCTGCTACTTGTGTAGTTAGGACTTTATAAATAACTAAAAAAGCTTTTTTATACAAAATAATAAAAAAACATAAAACACCATACAAAGGCATAAAAACAGAATTATTAATGATATTATAGTAATATATGTACATCATAGTCAAGAATTTGACAGTTGAATGGTTACAAACTCCAACTTCAACCTGTAGTACAGATGTATAGTATCTCACAAAAGTGAGTACACCCCCACATGTATGTGAATATTGTATTATATCTTACAGCTTGTATAACAGTGTAAATTTTCAGGTGCCTTCAAAATAACTCAACTCACAGCCATCAATGCCTAAAGAGCTGGCAACAAAAGTGAGTGCACCAGAGCCATCTTAACAGCATTATGGGCCCCTGGTCAGAACTGTGCACTGGGCCCCCAACCAACACAACCACTCACAGGAACAAATATACACATTATCGATAACATAAACTTACAACCTACAACACTGCCATACAGAGACCGCATCGTGGTCAAACACCAGCTCAGGTCACTGCCACAACAACGAATACAGCACTGATCCAACATAGAAGCAAAATAGCCCCTGACATTCAGGGACTCACAGGAGACGTCTTCTCTGATGAGTTGTTCTCTAAGTCGTTCTTTTTCCCTTTTCTTTTCTATCAAGCACCATTCCGACTTTGCAATACAAACATCTTAAACTTCTTAGTTTTACAGCACCTCCCTACCTATTCCTATCTCTGGTATGGGCACTCCTCATTAAGTAAGTAGGTAGGTATATAGACCCCAGTAGGCAGGTATATAGGCCCATTGTAGGTAGATAAGTATAAATGTCCCCTATAGGGAGATAGATATACAGCTCCCCATAGATATATATGCCCCTGTAGGGAGATAGATATATAGCCCCCTGATAATAGGTAGGCATATATGCCCCCTGTAGGGAGATAGGTACACAGCCCCCTGTAGAGAGATATGTATCTATATCCCCTGTAGGTAGGTAGGTATATATGCTTCCATTAGGTAGATAGGTAGGTATACAGCCTCCTGTAGGTGGTAGGTATAAATACCCGCTGTAGGCAGGTTTACTGTGATCTGTAGGTATATCATCCACTGTAGGTATATAGCCCCTTGTAGGGAGATATGTAGGTATATATGCCCCTTGTAGATAAGTAGGTGTATATGTTTCCTGAAGATAGATAGGTAGGTATACAGCCCCATGTAGATGGGAGGTATAAATGCCCCCTGTAGGCAGATATATTGCGTCCCATAGGTAGATAGGTAGGTATATAGCATTATGTAGGTATACAACCTCCTGTAGGTATACAGCCCCCCTGTAGTTAGATAGGTATACCATGCCTTTGTAGGTATATAGCCTCCTATAGATAGGTAGGTATATATGTCTCCTGTTGGCAGTTAGGTCGTTATACCACCCTAGTAGGTATTTGACCCTCTTAGATAGGTAGCTATAAAGCCCCCTGTAGGTTTACAGCCCCTACAGGTATCTATACAGCCTCCTGTATATATACATCCCCCTGTAGGTATATATACAGCCCTCTATAAGTATATATACAGACCCCTGAAGATGGGTGTACAGCCCCCTGTAGGTAACTATCCACCCTACAATGCCCTATAGGTAGGTATACAGTTCCTTGCAGGTATACAGCCCCCTGTAGGTAGCTATACAGCCCACGGTAAGTATAAGCCCCCTGTAGACAGGTATACAGCCTTATGTAGGTATATAGCCCCCTGTAGGCAGGTAGGTATACAGTCCTCTGTAGGTATACAGCCCCCTGATTTATTAGAAAATATAAAAAACTGGTACTAACCTCTCTCCATTACGCTGCCAAGGAGCCAGCTGCCGGAGCTAGTATATGGTGTAAGTGGTATGATGTTATCACGCTGCCGATGTCAAGATATGCTACCCAGAACATCCCCAAAGGCAGACCGTCCCCACCCCTTCAACTAGGTGCCGGCTTTCACTGTCGGCCGCCGCCACATGACTTTTACAGTGCAGGCAGGAAGGCAGTGAAAGAATACAGCCCTAAGCTCCGTTTTTCACTGGGCAGGGTAGGAGGCTGCCCAGGTCGGCCCCCTGTGCTAATGGTTCCCCAGGAAGCTGCTTTCACTGTCGGCCGCTGGCACATGACTCTTTACAGTGCAGGCAGCTAGGCATTGAAAAAAATACAGCCCCAAGCTCTGGTTTTCACTGGGCAGGTTAGGAGGCTACCAAGGCGGGCCCTCTGTGCTAATGGGTCCCCGGAAAACCTCCTACTCTGCTCATTTAAAAAGATGGCCCTGGAGTACACCCCTAAGTGAAAATGGACAAATTGTGCCTAAAGTGTCAATATTTTGTATGACCACCATTATTTTCCAGCACTGCCTTAACTCTCTCGGGCATTGAGTTCACTAGAAATTCACAGGTTTCCCCTGGAATACTCCTCCATGATGACATCATGGAGCTGGTGGATGTTAGAGACCTTGTGCTCCTCCACCTTTTGTTTGCGGATACCCAACAGCAGCTCAATATGGCTTAGGTCTGGAGACATGCTTGGCCAGTCCAGCACCTTTACCCTCTTTTTTTTTTTTTAGCATGGCAGTGGTTATTTTGGAGGTGTGTTTTGGGGTCATTGTCATGTTGGAATACTGCCCTGCGGGCCAGTATCTGAGGGGAGGGGATTATGCTCTGCTTCAGTATGTTACAGTACATGTTGACATTCATGTGTCCCTCAATGAACTGTGGCTCCCCACAGCTGACAGCACTCATGCTGCCCAAACCATGACTCTCCCACCTCCAAACTTGTCCTTGTACTCCTCGCCACACACATTTGAAACCATCTGAACCAAACCAGTTTATCTTGATCTCATCAGACCACAGGACATGGTACCAGTAATCCATGTCCTTAGTTTGCTTGTCTTCAGCAAATTGTTTGCTGGCTTTCTTGTGCATCATCTTTCTCGGACATCAGCCATGCTGACCAATTTTATGTAGTGTGCTGTGTATGGTCTGAGCACTGACAGGCTGATCTCCCACCACTTTAAGCTTTGCAGCAACGTCAGCACTCATACGTCTATTTTGATAAGACAATCTCTGGATATGACACTGAGCACATGCACTCAACTTCCTTGGTCAACAATGGTGAGGCCTGTTTTGAGTGGAACCTGCCTTGTTAAACCATTGAATATTCTTTGCCACTGTGCTGCAACTCAGTTTCAGGGTGTTGGCAATCTTCTTATAACATAGGCCATCTTTATGTAGAGCAACTCTTCTTTTTTTCAGATCCTTAGAGAGTTCTTTGCCATCAGGTGCTATGTTGAACTTCCAGTGACCAGTATGATAGAGTTTGAGAGAGCAATAACACTAAATTTAACACACCTGCTCCCAATTTAAACTTGAGACCTTGTAACAATCGCGAATCACAAGACACCGGGAGGAAAAATGGCAAATTGGGCACAGTTTATCCATTTTCACTTAAGGATGTACTCACTTTTGTTGCCAGTGGTTTAGACATTGATGGCTGTGTGTTGAGTTATTTTGAGGGCCCCCAAATCTACACTGTTATACAAGCTGTAAAGTGATACATTGTATCAGAGTTCAATCTCAGTGTTGTCCCAGGAAATATAATACAGTATTTATAAAAATGTGAGGGGTGTACTCACTTTTGTGAGATACTGCACAGTATCACAGCAAAATCACCACAGGAATAAGTAATGAACTATTCACTATAATACATTGATAGAGTTATTTTGTTACATCTATTTTGTGTTTATTAGGTATGACGATTTGTTTGTTGCAAATGTGTTAAATGAGTTTTAACTGAATAAAGATATTTCTGCTGGATGGTTAAAGGAAATAGTTTTAACTGCAGATTAATTCTTAGATGTATTATTTTTATATATCACTGATTTTTCATGTTTGTTACAATCAATTATGATGTTTTACTGAGCAAATGAAGATGCATGAATATTTGATGTAACCCGCGGTATGAAGGCTTGTTCAGGGTGGGGATCACATGGGGATTTTTGGCTTTCATATATCAAGAGTAACACATGCTAATTGTTATGTTCAGTAAGTAGTAACATTTTTATTTTATTTTTTAAAAGGGAAATTGTCCAGGGCGTCTTAAAAAGTCCCCATATTAATCGATTATTATTAATTGAGTATTAAAAGCCAAGTGGAAAACATACAGGAGAAAAGCATAGGCTACTTTGTTTATTGGCCACCAAGTCTATGTTTAAGTTCATGAACAAAAATAATTATTAAATTAAAACCTGGCTACATTACCAGAGCTGTTAGAAATGTGATCATTTACAATATAGCTGTTGCAGTATACTTTTAGTTTCCACTAGCTTTAGATCTTATGGTACTAATATTGAACATTCCATTAATGTTACATTAATGTTAAATGGTAGGTGTTGTCTTCATAGGTGTTTCCTCCTAAGACAGCCCACTACTTAAACCCGGATGTGTGATTCTAAAGCTGACTGCGACTGTGAAACTGCATGGTTAGAAAACTCCTTTAAGGATGCTGGACAATTCCCTTTTTTTTCAAGTTTGGATTGCATAGTATTTTTCCATGCTTTGTCTGTGCCTCCAATTACAATGTCCGCAATGTGAGCTGGTTTTCTATTTTCTTTCTTTTGTAAAAGTTTATATTCTTCAATACAATGGCAAAAATAGGGTACGTCTAAAGTAACAAATGAATGGATTCCACAAAAAAGGTAGGTGATGTATATAATTAATAATATTATGTATTTATATAATAAAATACATTTAACTATTCCAAGTCTTCTCGTTTTCTATTCTTTTCCTGTTCTTCTAGCATTCAAATGTGGACAAAACATATGAATTTTTCTTTGCATTTTCCTATGGAAATATATTAACCCAAAACCATCTAGCTCTGCGGCCTTTGCAGGGGCAATCTTCACTCTAAAAGCTATTTGGCTGGCACATTGATAATGATACAATTATTCAACAGGATATGGTAATGTTTTCAGTCATTATGCACATGTGGTATACAGTATACATAATAACTATATATGACCTTGTTGTCCATTTTACATTAAATTCTAATTTATTGTTTTAAGTTTAAGTGTGTTCATGGCCAGATTGTGTGTCATCATGAAATAGTCGAGTTTCCTCCTGATGACCTTATATCTAGGAAACAACATAATCATAGTGCTTTCTATTTTAGATACCAATCTCTGCACTTGTATCTTTTGTGGAGGCGCTGGAAGTTGGATATACCAAACATAAAAATCCATATCACAACCTGATTCATGCAGCAGATGTTACACAAACTGTTCATTACTTTCTCTTTAAGTCAGGGTTAGCGGTAAGTAGTTACTTTTATATCTAATATTTTTGAGTAAGTCCTTGTTTCAATAATGTGGTGAAATTTAAAGGGATGTTTCTATACATCTTCAATGTTTCACAGTGGACAAAAGAGATAACAGATGAGGTGACCTAACGTGGCAAAAAAGCAGCAAAATAAGGAATGTACAGGCCAAGCATTCACATTGCTTTCACAGTTATCCTATGAATTATAGAAAGAGTTAAAGGGGTTTTCTCACTACAAAGATTTTATGCATACTGAAGTGCAAACAGATTTCTATGGGTACCTGCTTTCCAGACAGATGTCTGTTATCTGATTAGCTGAGAGCAGAAAGCAGGGAGTAACCCCACCCCACTGCAGAATAAGTGCAAAACTGCCAAATCTCAGTGAAACAGTGTGGTGAGAAAACCCCTTTAAAGGGAACCTGTCATATAAATCATGCGATCAGATCTACCAGGATCATGTTATAGAAGAAGAAAGCTGAGCAGATTGATGTATAGATTTTTGGGAATTATTTAGTAAACTTTGTAATCTATTAATTAAATTTCATGCTTATTCTGGGTTAAGAAATCCAATGGGCTGACAGTGATTGACAGCTATTTCTGTATACACACTTACACAACTAAAATCGTCAGTCACTGTCAAGATTGTCCAAAGGACTTCCTAACCCAAAAAGAATTTAAATAAATAAATAAATTACAACAAGCTCTACTGCTTTTCTCCGCCCAAAGCTGGATTTCAATCTTCGCAGCTCCTCTTGCTCTAAAACCTGCTGCTGGCAGAACAAAAATCATGTTCAATGTGGCCAGCTTCCGTCTTCAGCACAAAAGACCTACAGTTACTTTCAAATTACTTAAGGGAATGAGATCCATTTTAGTGCATATTTGACGAGATCCCTCTCATCTTTAAGTGGTATAAGAGTGGACGAAGTAATTTTTTAAAGAGTACCTCCTCACTCTGAAAGGACTCTGTCTTGATTGTCCTGCTGAATCACACAGAAAGTTTATAAATTATGAAGTGATTATGTGGTACAGCTACGTATCATCTCTTCATGGTGCATTGAGACTAGGAAAAATTGTATACGGCCTGATTTGCCTAAACAAATATCAGCTACAGTCAAACTCACAAAAATGGAACCATACACGCAGCCTATATTTCTGTACATAATTGTATTATAATCTTTCACATGGGACATCATACTGCTGAAGAACATGACACTAGATGAGTACAAATGGATAAAGTAGTCAGTGTACTAGCATGTATTACAGTGTAAATTTGGTTGTGCCACCAAAATAACTCAACGAACACATGTCAGCAAATGTCTAAACCCACTAGCATCAAAAGCGAGTACAATCCCTTAAGGGAGCTATGGGACAAATTGTACCCAAAGGTCTCGCTATTGTAACCCGGGGGAGAGATCCGCTGGCCAATGCAGCAGCGAGGATAGCTAGGCCACGCTTGCCGAGGAACGGAATCGAAGATAGCCCCCGCTTTCACCAACCCGGGCCGCAAAGCGGTAGCGGACCTTGTGCTTCGCGAACGTAAGTCTACCAGATCTTTACCTCCTACAGTGACTTGCTTGCGTATGGCGGGCCGGGTTACAGCGTGGTACAGAAACGTCAATCACGGGAGGCTAGTCGGGACAGTGCAGAAGGATCCAGGGCACGGGGCAGCAAGTTCGTAGTCCGTAGACTGGCAGACGGTCAGGGCAGCAGGCAAAGACAGTCAAGGTCATGAGAGCCTAATGCAACGGACTGGTAAACACGGGTAATCAATACGGAACTCCAATACTCTCATAACGCACCAAAAACACACCAACAGACTGGCAGGAAGTACTGTGGGGCAGATACCTTCTTAAATAGGCGACTAGGCGCCGCGACAAACTAATCCAATTATCGGACGACACTGGCCCTTTAAAATTTAGAGAAGCCGGCCGCGCGCGGCGCCCGTTAGCGGTGCGGCATCTGGCGCATACGGCCCGGGAGCACTGGCAAGGCGCGGTGCGTTCACCTTAGCGCGGCCGAGGTAAGAGAGCGCGCCGAGGCAGGGCAGAGGGGGTGGTCCGCGGTTGGGGCCGCCGTGCCCAGCGCCAGATCTCCCCGTGGCGAGCTGGGAGATGGGACGCAGAGGGGAATCTGGAGCCCCGTCTGACCCCCCGTGACAGACCTCCCTCCCCCCTTAGGGTCTCCCCCTCTTTTTTTAGAAACCTAGAGAGGGGAGGTCCAAAGACAGGTTGGCGTCTCCTCGATGTTCCACTACCGCCTCCTCCGGCCGGAGAGCATCCAGCCTTCCAGTCAGTGAGAAAGGAACCCGCTTCCGCTCATTACTGGTAGCTTCTGTGCCAAGCGACACCTATTTTCCTTGAACCTCAAGATGTTTATCGATAGTTGGCCACTGAGTAGAAGGCTAGACAGGTCCAACGGTGGAGAAGGGCTAGGTTGGAGATTGGAGATTGATAATGTAGCGATAAGCCGATTCAGACCCGGACCCGAGCTTTAGTGAGTAGAGAGACATTGAACGATGTTTGGGATGCGCAGAGGGTATAGGCAGGAGGAGAGGCTAACCTGTATACACCGGTTTGGAGACGTTCAGTACCTCAAAAGGGACCCACATATTGTAACCTAACATGTTAGCTAGTGCACCTAAAGCGAATATAATTTGCTTGAAGACCAACCCTTGAGCGAGAGACTGGCTCGCAATACGGGGTCAAGCGAAGTCCTCTGACGGTATCGCAGCCTGGACTGTTAGTGTGCGTGCAGACAGCCCGTAATCAAGGAGCCTAGTCATGTGCGAGCTGCCGCATCTGGCGACCTTATGGCTGTCCTTTAACTTGGGAATCCACACTGCCGGGACTCGTGACAACGAGTAGCAATGAGTGGATGAGGGTGGGCCGGCGGATAGTGATCCCAACAGCGGCTGGAATCGCATGGCGCCGACAAAAAAGGGGGAGGTCCCCGCGGATCCGAATCCTTACCATGAGTTATAAGAAAACTGTCCGCAGCCCCATGGAAGAAATCAGACCATATTTTATCCTTGACGTGTCGGACACGAAAATGCCTCAGGTAGTGCCCAACACCTGGTGTTTACCCTCGACAACCTGCCCATGTATCCTGAGGTGGTATGCGGGAAGAGAAGTCTAACTGGACCTGCAATGAGACCACGACAGCTCAGCCCCAAAATTTACTCAATAAATTGACTCCCCAATCAGAGACGCGTATGTAAATGGGAGACGAGGTTGCCAGAGCACGGAAAAACGTGACCGAAAAATGTGAGGGCCAGTTTGGGGGGCAGAGGATACCCAGCAGTGGGATAAAGTGGAGGACGAGGTGGGTCCATTTTGGAAAAACTTGGTCGTCACGAACCCAGATGACCATGTTTCCCCAAGAAGGTCGGGAGGTGTCCGTAACTGAAGTCCTGCGAGCTACATGGGTCCAGAGGTTTTTCTGGCACAGGGAGCGGCTGAAGAAGGGCCCGTAGCGCTTGATGTAGGAACCTTCAATTACGGCGACAGGAGGAGCAGAGCTAGATAACAAATTCCCCTCATGTCCGTAGCAACGTACAGTAGGGCAGCCAGTAATTATCGGAATACAAAATTGAAGCGACCTACTGAACGTCCTCGAGGGGGTGCCAGCAGCCATAAAGATAGAGTGTCCCCCACTTCAGGATTCTAAAGGGCGCAAAGGCCCAAGGTCGCACATACGTCTTCCCGCAGGTAGGTGCTGGAGGTCCACGTGGGCAGCCGGTCGAACGAGTCGCTCCGGGGGGACAATGTGCTGGGGCGAGTTGAGGCTACGAGACCAACTGAGTATCCGAGGAAACCGTGGATATAGCTCATGGCTAGCTGAGGTTGATTTTTTTTTCGGCATGGCCCGAAAATGTAGGCGGGAAGTCAAAAACGGGCAAAGAGATAATACGCACCTCAGCTTGCCGGGGGCATATTCAAGAGCGTTTTGAGCCGACTGAATAAGCTCCAATGAGGAATTCTTGTGGTCTTGTGAAAATGTCAATCGTGGTGGCGAGCCCCCTCCAGTAGGTGAGCCGTCCATTCTTCAAGAGCCAAGTCATTATGGCCATTAATGTCACCACGAATTCAACCAATGGTAAGCAGTTCTTCTCGCGGAGAGAAGTCCTTGGAGAAAAAACACAGTAATTAGCTACCAGCGGAGGATCTCTGCAGGAGAACCGCACGCAGCAGCACGACTGAACGTGAAGCATCCACTTCCCATAGATAAACGGACAGGATTTAGGGTCTATACGAGACATGGACCGGAGCCGCAACTGCAAATGCCCGCTTGACCGTTTGAATGCTTCTTGGGCCTCTGGGGCCATGATTTGGATGGCATTTCTTCCTAGTCAGGGCCACCAAGGGAGCCACCAGTGTAGAGAAGTGGGGGATGAATTGCCCTATAATACGATTCGCAAATCCCAGAAACAACTTTGAATTGCCCGGCGAGCCCACCCGGTTGGGGACCGACGCAAACCACGCCGCGGAGACAGCTATGGAGGGATGTCCATCCGGAGACACTTAGCATCAGAGACGATTACACCGCTAAAGAAGGGTAAGCTGGCACCGTTCAACGAAAGAGCACTTTTAGTCGGGCTTGTGTGCAAAGAAGCTGATGAGTGCGGATCGCCATGAGGGCCAGGCGGAACATGGTGCCGATGAGTCTCGAGATGTCGGGAGAAGATGTAGAATATCGTCCAAGTATACATTTCACAGACATATAGTAGGTCCTAAAAGATCTCATTAACTAACGTTCTTAAATACTGCCTGGGTGCTGCAGAACGGAGAGGGCATAACCAAAATACTCAAAATGGCCTGACGCCTGTTATTAAAATGACGGTTTTTGCCATTCGTCGACCTTCCCTAATGCGAGATTAAGTTGTGTAGGCGTCCCCCGCGTAGATCCAGTTTAGCAAAATATGTCTTTCGAGCCCGCACTCATGTGCGTCAAAAAGGTCGGGAGAGCAGTAAGGGCAACGGGTGGCGGTTTTTTATATGGTCATTGAGATTATTCCAGGCCCCCGCATAGTCGATTGCAAGGGCCGGAGGGACCTTGTTCCTTTTTCCCGTCCACGAAGACGAGAAGCCGCTCCAGCCGTGAGACGAGGACTTACGGAGGAAGCCTTGCGAGGTTCCGACTGACGTACTCAGAACATCGCCGTATTGTCTCCGGGACGGAGATATGGGTAAAACCCGGCTCTGGAAGGAGTACAGCCAGGTAGCGGTCAATGGGACAATCATAAAAGGCTGGTGTGGGGAATGAGTCTCAGCCTGGCTCTCCGAAAAGTGCGTCACATCGGCAAGAGCGTCCCAGTAAGCGAGAGCGTAGACCTGGGAAGGAGGTTTTGGCAGAACTTCCGGGAGACGACTTGAGGAGCGATTGCGGACTTATCGACAGGCAAGCTGAGAGAACACGCGAACGCCCAACGCATGACTTTCACCTTGGTGCGATCCAATCCAAAAGTCGGGGAGTACGTGGGTCCTAGCTGACAGCCACGGGAGGCCCCAGAAGATTTCCGAGAGGAGGATACGAGGCAGGATTATATTGCAGACGGTCTCCTCTGTGAGGGCCATGCCACATATTGCAAGAGAGAGGGGGGCCGTAACCGGACGGGCGGATAGCGTCCTGATACAGGCATTCGGGCCACTGCGAGAGCCTCGACGCAGGCACGAACATAGGTTCTGCAAGCGGAGCGTCTCCGGAGAACAAAACCTTCCACAACGTTTCCGTGGGCTTATGAATATCCTGCCGATCCGAGTGAGACGATAAAGGCTGTGAGTGCCTGAAACAGGGTGCCCTCAGTCCCGCGGTAGAAGCCGCCAAAATGTACCGGCGCAGGTGACCAGAACCGGGGAGCGGCCGTTCTGACACCGTAGGGTTGCCTCTCTCCTACGAGCCCTAGCTGCGGAAGTTTCTCCGGTGCGCACGCGGACAGTAGCCCCCCCAATGACATGCCAGAAACGCCGCCAAATAAAAGCACACTGCTTCAGTCGACGCTGAGACAACGTTCTCTCCTGGGACAGGTGGGCTCTCTCGACCTGCATAGGGGTTTCCTCTTCTGAGCTTCCGGTTGGAGGCGAAATATAGAGGTGACCGCTGGGAACGTGGGAGCCCAAGCGAGGAGAGGACGCGTGGAATAAGAGCACGGTTTCCCGCTTGCAGGCGGAGTTCTTGTTGCCTTTCGGCGAAAGCTCTAATATACCACGTCGGGTGGGGCCAAATGATTAGGTCATCCAATGCAGCTGTGGTATAATGCCCGGAGCGGCAGCTCGCCTTCGATTCGCGCCCGAGAGGCCCTTCTGCCTGAAAAATGTACGCCCATGCCTAATTATTCCGGTTGTTTCCTGTCCAGCTCCAAGCGAGAACGGCGAAACTGCACCGAATACGGACCGACTGTGGTGTCCGCCCCTCTGACGTAGCCGGGAGCATCGCTGTGCGGCCGAGGCCGAAGAAGTACGGCAGTTTCCTCGCTAGGCGGTTCGGAAACCCCCGTGGATGGAACGTTTGTGGAGGGTCCGCCGGTCAGAGGGATTCCCCTCGGATCCCCATTAGGTGGCTTTATAGCCCAAGCCAAGGCTACTCCAGAGCAAGAGGCTGATTATGAAGGCCCACCTTGGCTCGCTCTGTAGGAATTGGTGGCCCCCCCCCCCCATGCCATCATTTCGAGGTTGAGTGGTCCGCACTGTGCTGATGAACCCTCGGCAACTCTATCTAGTAGTATGTTCTATTGAGTTGGTCTCCATCGTGAGCGTGATGGGGGAGTGGCAGACAGTGCAGAGACGTTCCCCTGTATGCCGAACTTGGCATGTATGAGCAATGCTAGATTCGCTGAGCAACGGATGCAGTGTCCAGAGGCGGGCAAGCCGATGGAGGCAGACCAGTTCGCCAGGTTAGCTTGCAATCAATGGGCGCAACTGGTGAATGCGTTGGCCGCTAGGGCGACTCTGCTATAGTATGATGTCCGGAGATTCAGGACAGCAGGTGTATACCCTGGCCGGAATCCATGGCGGCGAGTCTGTACTGTACAATCGGTGGGAGTTGTGGATCCGCGCGGGTCCAATGCAAGCTATGTATTAGGCTCTAGTGTGGCCACCCGCCATGGAAAGCGTAATCTAAGTAGCCCCCGGTTTTCGACCAGAGCCCGCGCGCGCGCGCTGCGGGGATGGACTTGCGTGCGGCGTGATGTGTGCACCAGGGTCGATTTACCGGCCCCTGACGTGACGTTGCCGTTGCGAGTGGCGCAGGGGTAACAGTCGTGTACGGAGAAACGTAATCCTAGTGCGTAGTCGGGCAGGCAGAATGTCAGGGGCAGGGCAGCAGAGGTTCGTAGTGCAAGACGGCAATACCGGTCAGGGGGCAGGGCGGCAAACAGGCAAGGTCAGGAAACTTAAGCAAGCGGACTGGTACAGGGGTAACCCAATAGGGAAAACTCCAAACTCTCTAACGCCCAAAAAAAACACCAACAGACTGGCAGGAAGAAACTGGGCGGATACCTTAAATAGGACCAGCGCCCCGACAATAACCAATTATCGGACACTGGCCCTTTAAATTTAGAGAACCCGGCGCGCGCTGCGCGCCCTTAAGGGGCGGCCACGCGCATGACGGCCGGGACAGGCGGGCGCGGCGTTCACCGGAGCGCGGCCCGGGAAGAGAGGCGGCGCCGAGGCAGCAGAGGGGTTTGGGCGCGGGCCGCCGCAGGCCGCCCAGACCCCCTGCGAGCGGGGAGATGGTCGCGGGGGACAGCGGAGCCTGCGACCCCCCTGACAAATATTTTGTGTGGCCGTCATTATTTTCCAGCACTTCCTTAACTCTCTTGGGCACCAAAGCTTCACAGGTTGCCACTGGAATCCTGTTCCACTGATGGTTGATATTATAGACCTTGCACTCCTAAACCTTCCATTTGAGGATGCCCCACAAATGCTCATTAGGGATTAAGTCTGGAGACATGCTTTGCCAGTTCAGCACCTTCACCATCATTTTTTTCTGCACTACATGGTCGTCTTGTAGGTGTGTTTGATGTTGTTATTATGTTGGAATACTGCCCTGGGACCCGGTTTACTGCTTCAGTATGTAACAGTAAATGTTAGCATTCATGATCCCCTCAATTAACTATAACTCCTCACAGCTAGCAGCACTCATGCAGCCCCAAATCATGACATTCCGTCTGCCTTGCATGTTGTTATTCATGGTTCCCTCAATAAATTGTAGCTTACTACAGCTGGCAGCACTCATGCAACCCAAAATTTTTATACTCTCACCAACATGTTTGACTGTAGGAAAAACACCCTTGTAAGTCCTGTTCTGAGTGGACCCTGTCATGTTAAACCTCTATATGGTCTTGGCCCCCATGCTGCAGCTCATTGTCAAGGTGTTTTCAATCTTCTTATAGCCTAGGCCATCTTTATGTAGAGCAACAATTCTTTTTTTCAGATTCCCAGAAAGTTCTTTGCCATCAGGTGCCATGTTGAACTTCCAGTGACCAGCATGAGAGAATGTGAGAGCAATAGCACCAAATTTAACACACCTGCTCCCCACTCACACCTGAGACCTTGTAACTCTCATGAATCACATTACACCATGGATGGAAAATGGTAAATTGGTCAGAATTTGTCCATTTTCAGTTAGAGGTTTACTCACTTTTTGTGCCAGCAGTTTAGACACTGATGGCTGTGTGTTGAATTATTTTGAGGTCACACCAAATTTACACTGTTATACAATTTTTACACTGACTACTCTACATTGTATCAAAGTGTCATATCTTCAGTCTTGTCCCACGAAAAAATCCAATACAATATTTTAAAAAATGTGAGGGGTGTACTCACTTTTGTGAGATACTGTTATTGAGTGGGGGGCAATTTGTGATCAACCTATTGTCAAAGCTTCTAACAAGTAAAGGTTGTCCATAGCAGAGAACCCCTTTAACAGAGAATATGCTCAGCCAACCTTCTCCTCCTGTTTTTAGCCACAGATGACATTCTCCATTTTCATACTGAAGATCTATTGTTGTATGCATTATTTAATGACAAAGATGAAACTCAAAGATCTCTGTGTTTTTGTACATCATAAATTATATAACAACCTATAATTTAAACCTATAGTACTCCCACCCTTCAACTTCCTACCTGCTTGACCTCAGCCCTTGCAGATAGACAATATATACAAGGTACAGAAGACGAGGCAAGTGTAAAAGAGAATGGCCTCCAAAAATGAAAAAGAGGACCCTGTCTTATTAAAGCAGGAATTAACTTATTAATTTTGTTTCATTTAAATTTTTCTGTTTCATTCTTTGAAAACAGGAAGTGCAGCCATGTTGGTTAGCACTTCTAAACCACCTTCCTAGAAACTAATTGTGAGGGTCTGTTCTCATGATGTATTTGCGAGGTGTACTTCGGCACGTAATTGCTCTGCAATGTGCCCGAAGTACGTCCCGCAAATACGGTAAAATTATAGCACTCATTGAGTGCTATGATAACCCAACATACTCCCCAGCACACAGTATGCGCCTGTAAAAAGAAGTGATGTCTCTTCTTTCCGGTGAGTACACCTAGGGGAACATGAAAGTGGTAGAAGGCCAGGCAGTAGCATTGTTAAAAGTATGCACTGGCCAGTCCGTACTTTGAACAGCAGGTATGCACTGCAATATGCCTTGTGAACTCACCATTTGTTTGTGAGAGGATAATTCAAAAAATATATTTGATATGGCTGCATTTCCTGTTGTCACTTTTACAAAATTGACGCAAAAAATTGCTTTATTAAGATAGCATACACGGCATGATTCAGCACAAATTGCTGTGCATGTTATCCATTTCTCTTTTTTATGGATCTCATAGTTGATTTACATTTATATCAATATTTTCCACATAGACATATTTTTATTAAATTGTGCTCATTTAATGATACATCAAAAATACATTTTTTTAATAAAAGTTAAAAACTGTGAAGATATAAAAATTGACTAAGACACATAGTAAGTTAAGTGCACACCATGTACTTTATTCACTTTTCTATGCATTTTTCTTCAAATGTCCCATATATATTCATATGTTGACATGGTAACAAAAACTTTGCTTTAATAGTTTGATTTTAATGATCAACAGATTAAGTAAAAAGAAAAGGTGTTATAGTTCACAGTTAAGCTTTTTCATTGCTGTGGTTAAGAATAGACAATACAATAAACAAATGGTCTTCAAACCTTAGGAACATAATGAGATTTTAGCATTTAAAAGGTAAGGTTACATAAATGGCATCCCTAATTGATGCTTGATAATGACATCAACAATTTTAATAGAGTCAATCTGCTAATGTCAGCTTCCCAGTGAAGTTCGTCACCTAATGTTTGCCTGGGTGTCGTGTTCCAGCCTTGTTTTTAATAATCTAATAGTGTTTTAAACATGGTGACATTTGGATGTGAGTAATAATACATTAAAAGAGGCAAAACTACAGAAAAGTGATTGAAAATAGAACTTCTAATATAAAACTTACCTCTAGCAAAAAATCTAAACTTGACTGTGCTTAATCCTTGTACAATAAGCAACTTTCTCTCGTTAGATCAGCCATTGGTGCTCCAGACTTCTCTTGTCTTCAGTACCTGGAAAAGGAAGCAACAATACTAGCTTTCATAGTGGTATTCTGTCAAATGTGCTTAATTAAATCTGTGAGTCTAGAGTGCAAAACATGATCTGTTATCCATGAAAAAGTTAACTTGGGAAGTGTCAAAAGAATGAAAAACGTGGCTCCTTTTGGTACCACATTGTGAATTACTCTGTAATTATCTGAAGTGGAGTTCTCTTTTAAACAGGTCATTTAGCAGAGTTACAAGTTAATGTCTTTCGAACCCAATAAAAAAGGAGAAAAAATACTCACTTTCTCTCCCACATATACTTTATCTATCCCTTTGAAAGTTTGGTTCAACAAACAAGCCCCCCTTTCATCCTTTTGACATAATATTTGATCTCCACATGCAGCTGAAGCAAAGAAGAATTTTACAGATAACACACCATGATATCACAGCACAGAAGGTTATCTCAACTTGTGATCTAAGAAAAAAGATATTATGGAAAGTCATGACATCACTTTCACATTACATAATTAGTACAGTTTAAAAAGGACATATGTCTATCAAGATTACATTTGCTACATCTTTATAGTTACTAGAGAAGACCATATTCACATTTGAACCTCACAGTTTATTACCAATTCCTTAAACACATCTAGTTGTTGTGTCTTTACACAACAACAAAAGTTGAGAACACAAACCATCTGGCTTTGTCTATACCTTCTATATACATACAGTATCTCACAAAAGTGAGTACACCCCTCACATTTTTGTAAATATTGTATAATATGTTTTCATTGGGCAATACCAAAGATATGACACTTTGACACAATGTAAAGTACTAATTGTATAGCTTAGCTTATAACAGTGTAAGTTTGGTGTACCCTCCAAATAACTCAACACACAGCCATCAATGTCTAAACCGCTGGCAACAAAAGTGAGTACACCCCTAAGTGAAAATGGACAAATTGTACCCAAAATGTCAATATTTTGTGTGGTTACCATTATTTTCTAGCACTGCCTTAAGGCAATTACCATGATTTTACCGTGAATTTACCGCGATTTTTGTGCAGCAATGTACAGCATTAATTGCTGTGCCTTTCTGCACAAAAAACGCATTGAAAAAACGCATGAAAAACACACCAAAAACACACCATGTGAAAGCACCCTTAAAGCACCCTAACTCTCTTGGGCATTGAGTTCACTAGAAACTCACAGGTTTCCCCTGGAATACTCCTCCATGATGACATTATGGAGCTGGTGGATGTTAGAGACCTTGTCATCCTTCACCTTCTGTTTGAGGATGCCTCACAGATGCTCAACATTGTTTAGGTCTGGAGACATGCTTAGCCAGTCCAGCACCTTTACCCTAATTTTCTTAAGTAAGGGAGTAGTCATCTTGGAGTTGTGTTTGGGGTTGTTATTATGTTGGAATACTATCCTGCAGCCCAGTTTCTGAAGGGAGGGGATCATTCTCTGCTTCAATATGTCACAGTAAATGTTAACATTCATGATTCCCTCAATGAACTGTAGCTCCCCACAGCCAGCAGCACTCATGCAGCCCCAAATCATGACACTCCCACCTCTATGCTTGACCGTTTGCAAGACACACTTGTCTTTGTACACCTTTCATGGTTGCTGCCTCAAATACTTGACACCATTTGAACCAAATAAGTTTATCTTGGTCTCAGCAGACCACAGGGCATAGCTCGAGTAATCCATGTCTTCAGCAAACTGTTTGCGGATCTTCTTATGCATTATCTTTAGAAGACACTTCCTTATGGGAAGACAGCCATGCAGACCAATTTGATGCAGTGTGCGATGTATGTTATAAACACTGACAGGCTGACCCCTCCACCCTTTTAACCTCTGCAGCAATGCTGTCAAGACTCATACATCTATTTTGAAAAGACAATCTTTGGATAGGATACTGAGCACGTGGATACAACTTCTTCTTCGTCAGCCATGGCGAGGTCTGTTCTGAGTGGAACCTGTCTTGTTAAACCGCTGTATTATCTTGACCACTGTGCTGCATGTTGAACTTCCAGTGACCAGTATGAGCAATAACACCTGCTCTCCTTTCACGCATGAGACCTTGTAACACTAACGAGTCACATAACACTGTGGAGGGAAAATGTGAACAATTTTTCCATTTTCACTTAGAGGTATACGCATTTTTGTTACCAGCAGTCTAGACATTGATGGTTGTGTGTTGTTATATTGAGGACACACCAAATTTATACTGTTATACAAGCTGTATGCTACAAAAATCAAAAACTGGTCAGCACATCCAAAACAATTTTAAAGCAATTAGTATAGGTGCACGCTGGTGTGGCACCATAGCAATGCAAACACGACACAAAATCATCAACACCCTATAAATGCCAAAAACAACAGTCAAAGACGAACATAGGAATTTTTTCAAAATATATTCCTGCAGCTTTAGGATACATGAAAATTTGGGGTTTTTAGCGTACAATTTTGATGAAAACTGTGAGTGTCCATTCAACAGAGATATGGTGACCTAAGTTTGGATAGGAACCTATTCTGACATTTTACTTCACTTCATGTCTATTCAGACCTCCATGTTTTCAGATAGAGAAGGTTCCAGCTACCTTCTGCGCTGATTGAAAACAGTCTGTGTGGATGGGCGAAGTGCACAACCAAAATGGAGGCTATCCCCTCCCCCATCCAAACAATCCAAAAATCAAAAATTATTCAGCACCTCGAAAAGAATTTTAAAGAAATGAGTATAGGGAGTGGATAGCCTCCATTTTGGTTGTGCTCTGTTTTTAATCAGAGCAGAGTATAGCTGAGATCTTCTCTCCCTGAAAAGATGGAGGTCTGAATAGACCCCAAGTGAGGTAAAATGTAAGAGTTCCCATCTGAGCTAAGGTCACCTTGTCACTGGTAGATGGACACTTATGGCGACATGTATGAATGGGGTTGCACCATAGCGCCCGCGGCACTTTGTAATACGCCTGATTTTGGGGGGCATGCGGGAGGAACGGCGCACTAGAACTGTACGAAGCTATAGATTTATAGCTTCAATACGTCAATTCCAGGCGCATTACTGCTGGAACAGGTAAACTACTTTCAAAGTGGTTTACCTGAGCCAGAAGTGTCGTCTTAGCGCTAGAATGCACCTAATATATGACCCACAGTAGACCGGGTTCATACATCAGGTGCTTTCTACTCTATTAATATGCGCATAAAAATGGCGTCTAAGTGCCATTAATCATACATGTCGCTCTTAGTTTTGACCACAATTGTATGCTAAGAACCACAAGCTGTACACTGACTACATTACAATATATCAAAGTGTCATATCTTCAGTGTTGTTTTTTGTGTTAGACTTTTTGTTACCATATTCAGGAAGTCTAAGACACACCAATGCCACCATCCTTATTTATAGCATATAAAGTTTTTATAGTCTAATTTATATATTATTACCCCTTTGGATTCTATTTCATGTTTTTTTAAGTACAAACATATGTTTCTAAAAAAACTAAATTGCAATTCCTATTTGTGCATTATTTTAGGCAATATCTTTAGTTTTATTTTCATATGTACAGATATTTGTACCCATAAGTTAGTTTTACCAACAATTTTTCTCCTTAAGCCAACATTCCAGATCTTTCTTCCAACAGCATATGCCAGTAGAGGAGACCATCAACTAATCACACCAAAACCAGCAGATTTAAAGGGAATTGGATCCATATTCTTTTCTTTTTAGCCATTTTTAGTTTCTGATTATAGATTTCTCAATTCACTCGTCTATATATGATTGTGGGGGACAGCATTCTTGCCTGCACTGCTTTAACAGCAGTCAGAGAGATACTTTACAGCAGTTTCATGTACATAGGAACCTTAAGACTGACTCAGTCCCATTGACTTCTATAGGAGAGTTTTCTAGTCATACTCTGTGACCTGGGAAGAAGTCAGTGTGCAGAGAGGGGGAGAGGGTGAACTGTGACTATCTCCTATTGTGACTGGTGGATCCTTTGTTATCTATACACATTGGTGTCACCTTTCAGTGTAATCCTGCTTGTGCTGATAATGAAAAGACTGCTGAAAATCTCTCTCTACAAAACAGGAAGTATCAGACTATTATTAAGCCTAGCGGTCAAATTGAAAATTGCAGGACTTAAGAATTATTAAAAAATATTGAAGTGATATGGAAAATTAAAAAAAAAAAAATAACCAAAAATTCCTAAAAAATGTGTGTAACATAAAAACGTGAGTTAAACAATAAGTAATTTTTTGATGACACATGTCCTTTAACTAAATTTATACAAATGTATAGATATTGAGAACAACCCATTGTCGATCAACAGGACAAAACTTTTCTACATCTGCAAATTGACAGTTATAACTAGAGATGGGCGAATTTCTCAAAAATTCGATTCGGTGACTTCGCCAAATTTTCTGACAAAATTAGTTTCAGTCCGAATTGCTTCGGGACGAATCGCGTTAAAAAACAGCTATTTCCAGGCTGCACCGAGCCTGTGAGGTGCTGTAGAACGTTGTGCCATGCTTAAATATGCAGAAGGAGCTTGGTTGGTCGTCATACAATGTTGTGTTTTAGTATGACACGCAGATGACTGCCGCCGCTCTTAGAATCGCTTCACTATAAAATTCCCTGGGCACTTAAGAGGGCAAAACTGACCAAAAAACAGAAGCGGGAATGTAGCCTGATAAAGTCATGCCAGCAAAAGCTGGAAAAAAACAAGCTGAGAGCTCAGGTGGCAACATCAGTGACAGAGTGTGGAGGTGACGGCAGCAGCCACAGCAGCATGAGGTCAGGCAGTGGCACAATGACATGCTGGAGGTGGCAGAAACACGAGTAGGCCACAGAGTGGCACAATGACACAGTGTGTAGGTCACGGCAGCAGCCACAGCAGCAGCATGAGGTCAGACAGTGGCACAAGGACAGATTGTGTAGGTCACGCCAGCAGCAATATCAGCAGCATGAGGTCAGATAGTGGCACAATGACATTCTGGAGGTGGCATAAACAGGAGTATGCCACAGAGTGGCACAATGACACAGTGTGTAGGTCACGGCAGCAGCCACAGCAGCTGCATGTGGTCAAACAGTGGCACAATGGCAGTGTGTGTAGGTCACGGCAGCAGCTGGAACAAAACAAGCTGAGAGCTCAGGTGGCAACATCAGTGAGAGAGTGTGGAGGTGCCGGCAGCAGCTACAGCAGCATGAGGTCGGTGAGTGGCACAATGACATGCTGGAGGTGGCAAAAACAGGTAGGAGTAGGCCGCAGAGTGGAACAATGACACAGTGAGTAGGTCACGGCAGCACCCACAGCAGCAGCATGAGGTCAGACAGTGGCACAATGACTTTCTGGAGGTGGCAAAAATAGGAGTAGGCCAAAGAGTGGCACAATGACACAGTGTGTAGGTCACGGCAGCAGCCACAGAAGCAGCATGAGGTCAGACAGTGGCACAATGACAGAGTGTGTAGGTCACGGCAGCAGCTACAGCAGCAGCCTGAGGTCAGACAGTGGCACAATGACAAATTCTGGAAGTGGTAAGAATAGGAGTAGGCCACAGAGTGGCACAATGACAGAGTGTGGAGGTAACGGCGGCAGCATCAGCAGCAGCATGATGTCAGAGAGTGGCACAATGACACAGTGTGGAGGTCATGGCACCAGCAACAGCAGCAGCAGCATGAGGTCATAGAGTGGCACAATGACAAAATGTGGTGGTGGGTGGCAATACCAGTCCCTGGTAAAGATGGTGGTAGGCAGATGGAGAAACTGTCAGCAAATGTGTGGCATCAGGCGGGTGGCAGCATCAGAATAGTGACTGAGGCAGGTAGTTTGAACCCAGACTCATTTCTCACAGTTTGGGTGAGGTGTCGAGGCTGATGTAATCTGACGCCTAAGGCATTGGTGTGGGGAAAATCCTGGCCGATCCACGCCTGATTCATCTTGACAAAGGTCAGTCGTTCCACATTTCCCGTGGACAAGCGGGTTCTCCTTGGGATACGATGGCCCCCGCCGCACTGAACAACCGCTCTGATGCCACTGGCCGGGCAGGACAGCTTCTCCACTGCAAACTTGGCAAGTTGCGGCCACACATCTAGCTTGGCTGCCCAGTTGTCCAGCGGATCTTCTAACTGGGGTGGCAGAGTGCTGTCCAAGTAGGCCACCACCTGTTGGTTCAGGGACTGCTCCAGGTCCTGCTGCTTCTGCTGGCGACTGCCCTCCTCACTAGGCAGGTGAAGGAAGCTGCTCATCAGTGACTCCAGACTTAGGTTGCTGCTGATGGAGCTGGTACTGCTCATACCCCCCACCTTCCCCCAGCAGCCGTGACAGTAGTACTTGAGCGCTGAAGAACTCCCCGGTCAGACCTGTCAGAGGAGGGACGATGCCGCACATAGGCAGCGGCCAACTGACTGCAGAGGATTTCCCTATAGTATTTGAGTTTGTCCTCTCTCTCAGCAGCGAGGAAAAAGGCCCCTTTTTGGGACCGTAGCGAGGGTCCATAGGGTGGAGAGCCAGAAGCCAGTCCTCTGCCGGATAGTGACTATTCGGCTGTCACTAGCCAGGCAAATCAGCATGCTGCAGGCCATCTGCACAAGTGACTCCGAGGAGATCCCTGCCTCCATCTCCACTGTATACTGCCACGGTGCTTCTGCTCCAATGTCCTCCTCCTTCTCCAGTTCAGTCCCCACCGGACTCATGTGGCCGCGAGATGTAGTCTCCACGTTTCCAGTCCCCTGCCAGACAGATTTTTCAGCATCTGTTCCAGGACATGAAGCAGTGGAATGACGTTATTCATCCCGTAGTCCTGGCGACTAACAAAAAACGTTGCCTCTTCGAATGGCCTCAGCAAACGGCAGGTGTCACACATGATCTGCCACTGGCTGACATCAAAGTTACACAGGGGAGTACTCCTGTCCGCCTGGATCATCAAAAAATCATTAATGGCCTTTTTCTGTTCATACAGTCGGTCCAACATGGGCAGGCTGGAATTCCAACGGGTTGGAAACATCGCATTCAGAGTGTGTTGGGGGAGGCCGTCTCCCGCTGCAACTCGAGGAGGGTGTTCTGGCTTTGTAGGAATGGATGAAGTGCATGCACATTTTTCCTGGCCATTTTCAGAATCTTCTGAAGGACGGGGAAATTCAGGAACCTTTTCACAATCAAAATTGAACATGTGCGCCATGCAGGGCGCATGGACCATCCCTCCTCGGTTCCTCCCATTGTCCGTCACCATGGTTTATGTTTTGCAGTTTGCGCGGAGAAAGCCACACTTCGATTTCTTGCTGCATGACGTGGAGCAGTTCCTCCCCTGTGTGACTTCGTTCGCCGAGGGAGGCCAGGTGTAGAACTGCCGTGACACCACTGTGCCCTAACATGTGGATGATGGAGCAGTACTTGTGGAGGCTGAGATGATGGTGGGGGTGGAGGGGAAGAGGCGGACATTGGCGCAGGAGCCGCAGTTTGACAGCGTGGAGGAGAAAGCGGCGCTCCTTCAAAGTTGTTTGTGTGGCTGGGCAGGAAGCACATTCACCAGTGGGCCGTAAAGAACATAACGGGCCTGACCGTAGTTACAGCTCCAGACGTCCGTGCTGCCATGAACCTTGGAACAAACCAATAAGGTCAAGAACTGGCCCACCTTCTGTTCTACATATTTCTGAACTGCCTTTTTGGAAAAGAAATTACGGCTTGGAACTCTCCACCTCGGCTCGGCACAGGCCATTAATTCTCTGAACGGTGAAGAGTCCACCATTTGGAAAGGGAGGGACTGCAGTACCAACAAATTGGACAGGAGCACGGTCAGCTTCTGCATACTGTTGTCTCCTTGCAATCGCCTCGCTGAACGACTGCTGGCGCCATGAGTAGCGAGGAACAGGAGCATCTGGACCGGGAGATGATGGCAAAGAGAAACAGCTCCCTTCTGCAGAGGTGGTGGAGCCTTGTCTGGCTGCAATGGCATGCATGCCACTGGGCACTGCCGCTGCTGCTGCGGCAGCAGGATGAACCACCACATCTGAGCCACGTTTCTCCCAGGCCACCGGATGGTGACGCTGCATGTGTTGACGCAGGGCCATGGTGCCAACGTTAGCTCCCTGGCCACGCTTCACTTTCTGCCCACAGATTCTACATATACCCATATTCGGCTCCTCCGGTGTCTTAGCAAAGAACTGCCACACTGCCGAGTATTTGATTTTACCACCAACGCTCCACACTGAGTGACTACTGCCGCTGCTGCCTCGCTGAGCCCCTGTGCCGCTACTTTCTTGGACCCGCGAAGCGGGTTGTCTACCCCGTGGCCGCTTGGCTCCCGACCTTACACTGCTGCTACCCTGCTGACTCACGGCCACACAACCCACTTGCTGGCTGCACCGCTGCTTGACGCGTAAGCTGAAGCCCTCTTCTCCTGACGATGATGAAGCCCTTGCTTCACCCGGCTCCCAAGTGCGGTCGGCTACATCACCGGTCTTGGTATGCAGAGGCTGACCCCTCACAACATGACCTCCCATGTACTCTCCACATCTATACTTTGCCGCCTTCAGCAAAAAGCAGGGGGTATTGGCCCCATTTCTTCGCTGCCAAATAGCTGCTGACTGCCCTCCTCAAATTGTTTTATCCTTGCTATATAGTGGCCTGAGCCCAGACCACATAGTAATCTCTGGCTGAGGGAACCGGATTGGGACAGAGGCGGGTTGAGGACAGGTTTAGGGCCGCTGACCCGCTCCTGGCCATGCCAACTAAGGGTTGTGTCTGACGTTTCCACCGACTCTTGGCTGGGGTTGTCAGATGTCATTTTGGGAGGAAGTGGATGACCTAGTCAACCAATCAAGAACCATTGGGTTGCTGAACAACACACTGCCGCTAGATGACACTGGCAGTTCTGGCCTCACCAAGTGACCAATGTTGCGACGTCCCCTTGCTGTGCTGCGACCTGGGCCTGCTCCAGGAATGTTTGTGCAACTGCCACTCGCAGGTGAAGAGCCTGCCACCTCTCTGTCTGACATACTGTTTGTTCTAAAATGTATAGACACTGTTTGATGAAGATATTTGTATATGATAAATACACACCCTGTATTTGACTCCAAATGAACCCACTAACAAGCTTGGGTAACCCTTGGGGTATAAATTGCCTCCACAAATGGGCAGGAAAAATTTACTTGTATGTGTCGTTTAAAAACACTGTGTATTTTTACTGAATATATAAAAACACAAACAGGCTTATTTAAACCCCCGGATATGCTACAGGCAAAATTTCTTCTTTGGTGTGAAAAAGAACGTTTTCTTTTACTAAGTACAACTGCAGAAAAATACTTAGTTAACCCCTTTGGGTGTAAATTGCGCAAAAAATGTGCTGCCAACAATTACCAACTTTGTAGCGTGTTAAAACGGCGTGTATTTTACGGAAACAACAACAGAAAAACTTGTAATTAACCTTCGGATATGAATAATGCTACAGGCAAAATTTCTTCTTTGACAGTGAAAAACAACATTTATTTTAATGAATACCACTGCAGAAAAATACTTAGTTAACCCTTGGATGTAAATTGCGCAAAAGAAATATGCTGCCAACAATTACCAGCTTTACACCGTGTTAAAACGGCATGTATTTTATGGAACACAACAACAGAAAAAGCTTGTAATTAACCTTCGGATATAAATTATGCTACAGGCAAAATTTCTTCTTTGACAGTGAAAAACAACGTTTATTTTAATGAATGCAACTGCAGAAAAATACTTAGTTAACCCTTGGATGTAAATTGCGCAAAAGAAATATGCTGCCAACAATTACCAGCTTTGTAGCGTGTTAAAACGGCGTGTATTTTACGGAACAACAGAAAAATTTGTAATTAACCTTCGGAAATGAATTATGCTACAGGCAAAATTTCTTCTTTGACGGTGAAAAACAACGTTTAAATTTTTAAAGATACAACTGCAGGAAAAATACTTAGTTAACCCTTGGATGTAAAAATTTCGCAAAAGAAATATGCTGCCAACAATTACCAGCATTGTAGCGTGTTAAAACGGTGTGTATTTTATGGAACACAACAACAGAAAAATTTGTAATTAACCTTCGGATATGAATAATGCTACAGGCAAAATTTCTTCTTTGGTGGTGAAAAAGAACGTTTCTTTTAGTGACCACAACAGAAGAACAACGCTTAATTAACCCCTGGTTCTAAATTGCGCAAAATAATGAGCAACCAAAATTAAGTGGTATTTGGATTTTAAAAACGCTGTTTCTTTAACTGAATACAACAGGAACAGGCTTAGATAACCCTTGGATATTCAAAGTGCTCAAGAACTGAGCAGATAGCATTAAAATGTATATGCAGCTGAATTGGACACACACTGGACTTCAGTTCCAATACACCACAAAATCAGAATTAGAACGTAAGATAAGCAGTCTCTGTGACACCCCCCAAAAATCGCTGTATAAAAGTGAGTTTTTTAGTAAGAGATATCAAAAGCAGCAGCGGTGGCAGCACCTTCCCTACACAGCACAGTGAGAAGAGTGTGAGGAGCGAGCATGGCCCCCGGACTTATATAGTGCGGTGACATCCCAGAATCCCGTCGGTCTCTGATTGGCTTCATCTCTGCACATGTCATCTAGGCTACGCCTTTCTTCCTCCCAGACTTCTTTGCCCGATGTAGCGCCATGTGCTCGCAGCCATTTTATCAATTAAAAACACACTTCGTTCCCGCAAATCACCCCAAACTTCGACTTTGTTCAGAATCAAAGTTTTCCTGAAATTCTAAACAAATTCCACTTCGTTAGAATCAATTCGCCCATCTCTAGTTATAACTGATTAAGACCTAAAAAATTATGGCCAAATTCAGTTCAGTTTGTACTTGGGTGAATGTCAAATTGGACCTTATGCAAGTGATTCAATTCAGGTAGGTTAAAATCAGATTTTGTCAAAAATTAACCCTAACCCAAATGGGATTTAAGATTATAGTTCAGGTTTCTAGCAGTTTTAAGAGGTTAATCTATATTAGCAAATCGTTCCAGTTCCTGTGTCAATCCTGGCATAGTGTCAACATGCCATGGCTTTATTTCCATTGTGTAGTCTGTTGTCACTTTCATTTTCCTTAGGCTACTCCCATGGTTTGGGAACTGAAAGTGACATCTAATGTGGTGCAAGGCATTCAACGTCCAGTAGCTGCTTCCAAATGACAGAACTGGAGTGAATTCACTGGGCTTTTTTTTAAGCCCAGTAATGTTAATTTACGAACTGCAGCCTCTGAATGTGAGAAGAATGAACTGGTATGATAATATTGTTTTTAGTGGCATAGAAAGTGGATACTGATTAAAAGCATGAAGCATCATCTAATGGTAGAAGCCAACGCTAACACACTTCTCTAAAGCAGTCACAGGGTTAAACACTAACACACTGCTTTCCAACAGTCACAGGGTTAAACACTTTGATCAAGGCTATGAATTCTTAGGGAGACATGTATGATTTTTGGCACTTAGATGCCAATTTTTATGCGCACAATGGTAGTGTAGAGTGCACCTGAATCTATGAACCTTTTCTACTGCAGGTTATAAATCAGGCGCATTCTAGTTCAGAAACGACAATTCTGTTCTAGCAGTAATGCACCTGGATTTGCCTTACTGAAGCTATTAATGTGTAGCTTCGTCTAGTTGTAGTGCAACACGCCTCCAGCACGCCCACCCCTGATCGTAGGCGCATTACAAAGTGCTGCCGATACTCTGTAATGCGCCTAGTATCGGAGTGCAGCCGTTTTAAAAATATAGCATACATGTCCCCCTTAAAGCATACAAGGACAAAATTTATTAAAGTTGTCAGCTTTAATAGAAACAAGGTACAGTGCTTACTTAAAATACAAAAAGAAAGATACATTAAGGTGAGATACATGCATGCAATAGCAGTTATAAAATAAAAAGGGATAAATAACAGAAAACAGCTAATACTAACAACAATATGTTCAGGATTGAAAGCTGCCAATCAGCTCATTAGGGTAATTTGCTCTCTCTGACTGGCTTATTAGGTGATGAGGGGAGAATACAAGAATGCCTCATTTTATGTGTCTCTTGGATGACCCATTTCGATATGGTTTTGGGGGGATAATAGGGTTAAATGGACAGACTCTTGTCTGCCATTCTTTGAAGTACATAAAACTTCAGGCCCCTAAAGTCACAGTTTGGAGATAACCTGTCAGCCCCAATAAATAGGTTTATGACCGGGAGTTAATTATGCTTGAATAAACCAGCTTGTACACAGGGAATAAACATAATTGATCTGTGGTGAGGGAGATTTACATAAACGATTTGGAGGAGTTGGGATATACTGTATATAATACACTTTCCTATTACACCCAGTTTTTTTTTTTAACCCTATTCCTAACGCTTACCATAACCCTAACCCTGTATTGAACAAAACAGGGCCCTATTCAAGCCACATTAATAACAGTTTCAAACCATCTAAAGATTCCTGGACAGTTTTTCCCAGTGTCCATAAAAAATGCATGTGTCCATGTTTTTTTTTTTTTTTTTAAAGATTGAGGAGCTTGTTTGTTGTGATTATAACTATCATCATTTTACAGCTGACAGTACATGCTATTACTGTGTTAGTATTAGTGTTCTGGGCTCTAAACATGTATCAATTAAAATCTTAATAGTTCATTATGGTCTGTATAATGTTGGCTACATGCTACATGTTGGAAAAAAAAAAAAATTACTGGCAACCCTGATTTTTTTCACCATCAGATGATGCTTTATGCTACTAATTATTACTCCCTTTCCATGCCACTTAAAACAACATTATTATATGACATTGTACTTCTCGCTTTCAGGCCCTGCAGTCCATAATATTTTATTACAGGGCACTGATCTTACTCTATTCCTGTCATTTGGAAGCAGCTCCTGGCTTGTGCAGTATCAAGATTTCCCCTCCATTTGTCCGTCTATGGAGATTACTTCATCAATTTATAATGCATACATGTCAGGACATGAGATGTGCTTTTATTCAGCATTAATAAAATAGGATGTTTTACTGCAGGTTAAGGTCCGGTTTTCTTTCCCAGATTCTTCCCCAATAGCAAGCAAATATAAAAATATTACTTTTCCAAAGCACTGGTGCCCTAGCTGAAAAATAATAATACCTAATTTATAGGCAACTATTGTATTCTTCCTTATGCTATATTAAAGGGCATCAAATCTTCAGTCTCTCTCATTTCTATTTGCTGTGCACTTGAATATGATCTGCTGATGCCTTGAAGCAGCTATTTTAGGCTGGTGAGATTATTAATATAATGTGCCCTAGTGAGTTTCAACCACTGAATGGCATATTTATCAATAATGTAGATATTACACCAATAAAATTGGGGAGGATAATTGGAGGAAAAAATTTTTCCATTTTAAAATAAAACCCCCGGGGGGCCAATTTTTTGATTTTGGGTTTTTTAAACACCTGTTTTTAAACTTTGGGGACCCCCTTTTGGGGCCTTAGTGCCTTTTTTCCCAAATTTTTTTTTTTATTTTAAAAGGGGGTTTAAAAAAATTTTTGAAATTTTCCTCAGAAGATTTGCCTTTATTTTTTTTTTTTCAAAATAGACAGAATAAAAAATGTATGGAAAGCGGTTGATTATGACGCACTTGAAGGATAAATGCAGTGTGACTGACACCCTTGTTGAATGTCTATGCAAAACATATAAAACAACACTGAAGCCTTTATCGAGCAAATAAAATGTTATAAATGATATGAAAATAGCATTACACATTAATGCAGTAATTTAAAAGATCAAAATTTAAAATCAAAATTTGGTTTAGGGGGTATTTTTCATTATAAAACAAAGGTTTTCATTTTCTTAGAATTTTTTTTCTGTATTCTAAAAATTTAAATTTTAAAAAAATTTTTTATAATTCCTTTTAGATTTTTTTTGAAATCTATAATACAGATCCAGAGGCCACACTAAGCAATTAGGGTGGTTTGCCATATGACTATTTAGTCCATGCAGTTGCTCCATGGGAGCCAGTACTATGGAGTGGAATGTGGGTCATTTTTTTTTTTCTAGATAGGGGCTCACCGCATTGGAATAAAAGAGTTACAGGAGAAGAATTTTTACTATACACTTATTAGTAAATTGTATGGTTTCCTATAAAAAATATAAAAATATGGAAAGCAGCCTAACGTGGTCAACCTGTTTTCATTTTGTGTTGGCTTCCTACATCTGCTGTTTGCTGATAGGAAGCTCAGTATCTGTGCCTAGATTACAGGAAACAGGTCTGTGTCATGAAGTTGGGAGGGAGAATGATACATAAATGATAGCAAAGGATCCTGGGAGGGGTAGTTTTATGTGGCAAAGAAAAACTATTTTCAAACAGGAAAATTGTAAGCAGGGGGATTGTGGACCACCGCAAGCGAATAGTTAAGCCCGCCAGGGAGCGGATTTAAATTTGCCCCCGGTTTTCACAGAGCCCCCCGCAATGCGGGGGTGAAAATTTCTGGTCGTGAGGCTAAAGGTCGCACCCTTGACGTGACTTGCTTGCGATGGCGCCGGGGTACGCGTTTGGGACAAAATTGTAAACCCGAGGTGTCGGGGACAGGCAGAAGTCAGGGAGGCGGCAGAGGTTTTTGGTCAGGACAGGAGCGGCGGGCCCGGCGGCAAACAGGGGAAGGTAGGAAGTAGCAAAGCGGGTGGTACAGGGTAATCAAAATGGACTCCCAAAACTCTCTAAAGTTACTGAACACACACCAACGAACTGGCAGAGAGTGCTGGGGGCGTGTTCCTTAAATAGACCAGTGACTGGCAAAAGACCAATTACCGGGACACTGGCCCTTTAAATCCAGAGAAGCTGTCGGGCGCGCGTCCTAAGCAGCGGGCACCCGCGCGGCGGCCAGGACAGGCAGGCGCAGCATTCACAGGATCGTGGACGGGTAAGTGAGCCAGCGCCGGGACCCGGGCAGCAGGGGGATGGCATTACCCTCCCCGTTAGGTCCCCCCCTCTTTTTTCGGAACCTAGAGAGGAGATCAGGAGACAGGTTGGCCTCAGGTTCCCACGAACGCTCCTCCGGCCCGAAATCCTTCCAGTCAATAAGAAAGAACTGCTTCCCCCTCACTATCTTCTCCGCCAGCACCTCCTTGACCTCAAAGATATTATCAGAGTTGGGCACAGGCGAAGGCGAGACAGTTCCAAATTCATATAGAAAAAACTGCTTCCGCCCTTTTCCACAGAATCCCCCAACACAGGTACCTTCACTTCATTCCTCCTGCTTGTTACTGCTTCATCAGCGGAAAGGGGTAGCAAACCCGCCCGGAGAGCTGCCAGGTAAGGCTCAAAACCACAAAACTTTCATCCACAAACGGAAAACTCCAGCGGGTCAGCAGTGCTCCACTTTATTCCTTATGATACATCACAGGACAGTGCATAGAAAATACAACGCCAACGCGTTTCTGGTCCCTCCGGACCCTTGATCACGGCATACAAATAATACTAAAAACAAGTGCTCTTACATACAAATTAAAAACCACGTCATGCTAACACAGGGGTGTGGCCACATTCTTAACTCTTTCCTGAAAAGCATACATAAGCAATACATTTGATGGTTTGACATATGTTAGGCTGCAATCCTAAACTAAACCTAATACACTATTAAACAATAATATGATTGCTGTCAATAAATATACATAAGGTCATTCCGTCTATTCATGCCTCTTGGGAAACGTGTATCGCAGGTCATTATCCAAAAAGCCTCCCGCAATCTGGTCTTATGCTCCCAATCCCCACCTCGCCGTGGCCTATTCACTCTTTCTATTGCTCCGCAATACAAAGTTGCGGTCTTTCCCTCATGTCGTTCTATAAAATGTTTAACCGCACCTGAGATGTGCGATTGTTTGTTTTTTATTCCTGTAAGATGCTCCGCAATTCTTTGCTTGACTTTTCTAATTGTACTGCCTATGTACATGACATTACATTGGTTACATGAGATATAATAACTAACGTGATCTGACTCACAATTTACATATTGTTTCATTTTAAATTGCTTAGTACTCGTACTGTTACAAAAGATTTCTCCTTTGATCACTATTGAACATAAATTACATCCGTTTTTTCCACATGGATAAAATCCTATATGCTGTAACCACGTTGTATTAGTTTTGCTTGAAAATAGGCTAGGAGACAATACGTTACCTAACGTTTTGCCCCTTTTGGAGACGCACTTAATGCCCTTTTCCACATACTCTTTAAGGATCTCATCTTGCCGCAAAATTTGTACATTTTTAAAGAAGATTTTTTTTCACTAGATCATAATCATCACTAAATTTTGTGGAAAAAAACCACCTGTTGTTTTATGTTCCTATTTTTCTTTTTATTTACATTACTCAATAGTGACTTTTGTGTATCTTTTTTGGTTTTATTCACTGCTTCCTTTAGTGTGTGATTTAGGTAACCTCTTGCTTTTAATCTTACATCAATTATTTCTTTTTCTTTGACAAAATCTATGTCCAACGAGTAAGCTCTTCTCGCCCTTGTATATTCTCCTATTGGTATAGCGGCTATTGTGTGTATTGGATGATTACTGGTTGCTTGCAAGATGGTGTTACCGCAATTTGGTTTTCTAAAAAGCCTCGTGTGAACCCTGCCCAGTTCTATTGACCCCTCCAACTCCAAATCCAGAAAATAAATTTTCAAAGGATTGAAGGTAAAGGTGAATTTCAGATTATATTCGTTGTCATTAAGGTAGTCCACAAATTTAGGTATGGACGTTACATCGCGACCCCACACCATCAGGAGGTCGTCGATGTAACGCCCATACCACATGATGTTGTCTCCATAGGGGTTGCTCATTCCATATAACGCATACTGCTCCCACCACGCCATATACAAATTTGCTATGGTGGGTGAGGCTGATGCTCCCATTGGGGCGCCTTCTGTCTGTAGATAGAAAACATTATCAAATTTGAAATAATTGTATTATTATTAGTTAACACTTTGAATTATAAAGATTTTTTCCTCCTCTTTAAAATTGCCATCCTTACTCAAAAAATATTCCAAGGCTACAATAGCTAAATGGTGAGGGATAACAGAGTATAAATTAATCACATCGCAGCTTAACCATGTATAGGATGCTTGCCATGCGAAATCCTGAAAGGTTTTTAAGACACTTGTGCTGTCTTTTAAGTACCCTGGTAGGGCTCTTACCACTGATTGGAGAATATTATCAACCCATCCACTAAGTTTTTCACTTAAGGAACCATTACTTGCTAGAATTGGGCATAATTTAGGAGGGAATACATTTTTGTGGGTCTTTGGAATACCGTAAAAGATTGGCACTATGGGATTTTTCACTTGTAAATACGTTTTTTGTTTCTCCGAAAGTACTCCCATATCTTGTCCTTCCTCTAATAGTTTGTATAGTTTACTTTTAAAAGTTTCTGTTGGATCTGATTCCAACTTGCGATATGTATTCTTACCCTCCAAGGTTTGCATGACTAATTTTTTATACACAATGTCCATAACCACTATTTGACCCCCTTTATCGGATTTTTTAATTATTAAATTTTTGTTGTTTTTTAGCGCTTCCAATTCCTTTCTTTGTACATATGTCAAGTTGTTCTTTTTTCCATTTTTCCTTTTCTTAATACTTTTAGTTAGATTTTTTAGGTCTCTTTCCATGGCCTCCTGGAAAGCATCCAGGGCCGGGACACGTGCCTGCAGGGGGTAAAATTGTGGGTTGGATGACTTGTGTTGTATAACCGTTTTCTCTAATTGTTGGTTACACTTTCTTTTTCCAAATCCTTTAGTGTGATCAATGTTCTTTGTTCCCTAAACTCTAAATTCTCAAATTCATTCTCATATTGATTTTTAGGTTCTACCCCTTCTTCCTTATCACTTATTTCTATATCATTGCTATCCTTATTATGAAAAAATCTTTTTACTGTGAGCAATCTTTAGAACCTATTGATGTCTAACATGGTATCAAAAAGATCAAATCCTCTATTCAGAACAAAGTTTAAACCTTTATTTAACACTTCTATTTGTCCCTTAGTAAAAAAGGTCGAAGTACAGTCGACTATAGTCTCAGAGAGTTTTTCCCCTAATTTGTCTTCCTCGCTGTCACATTCTTTTTTGGTTTATTTAGATTTGTGTTTGTGTCCTCCTCTTTTTCTTTGTCGTTTTTTGACTGCTCTAATGAATCTTTAGAAGCACTTCTTGTGTTGGATCTACCCATATATGACTGTTCCAAATCCACACTTCTAGACAAGTTTTTGTGCCATCTGTGTCCGAAAAGTTCACATTGCGTTTATAAGAACGGTATCTGCTTCTTCCTCTTAAAATGGATCTCGGGGTTTTGTGTTTCTCTTTGTGTCCATGTGTAGACTTGATCTTTCTGGTAGTCCTCTTGAGCTCTCTGATATTTTTTGGTTTTATTACTGATAATCAGATTTTCTATTTTTTCTATATTCTTTTCCATTCTCTCTTTAAATTCCTGATATTTCGGATCCAGTTCCACAACATTTATTTTTGTTTGGAGTTGTTCCATTTCCTCCCCAAGTTCCTTCAATTTGGTACTTTCAAAGTCCACTATTAAGCTAATTAAATTCAGGGAGCATGCAGTAAGTATCCCACACCATTTCTCCAAGAATTCTTTAGTATAACTAAATGTTGGCATCTTTTTTATTCTAAGCCCCCTCGGGACCATATCCTTCTCCAGATATTTCTTAAGGGTATTGTGGTCCCACCAGGTCTTTAATTCTTGCAATTTAAGTTTTTCCAAGGCTCTGTACAGATCACTAATGTTTTCACTCCTTTCTGGAGATTCATCTTGATTGCGGAACATCTGTTCCAACCTGGCACACTATTCCATTTCGACTCGTGATGCGACGGTATATTTAAAAACAAACAACTTGTGCTAGTATAAATATGTAACGAAGCAAAGGAGTTGAAGGGTACGTTATTTATGCGATGCTTAATTTAGCTATTCTGTAAAGTATATAGGGTCAGGAGGTAGCACTGCGGATGCAACCTGGGCTGAACAGTTCCAAATACCATATAGAAAATAAAACTGTTCGCCCTTTTCACACAATCCCCAGCACAGGTACCTTCACTTCATTCTCCTGCTTGTTACTGCTTCATCAACAGGGAAAAGGGGTAGCAAAAAACCCGCCCGGTGATGCTGCAGATAAGGCTCAAAAACTGCATAACTTTCATTCCACAATTGGAATACTCCAGAGGTGTCAGCAGTGTCCACTTTATTCCTTATGATACAGACAGGACAGGGCATAGAAAAATACAACGCCCAACCGTTTCTGGTTCCCTCCGGACCCTTGATCACGGCATACAAACAATAATAAAAAACAAGTGCTTACTTACATACAAATTATAAAACATGTCTCATGCTAACACGTGGACAAGGGGTGTGGCCACTTATTAACTCTTTCTGAAAAAAACAACATAAGCAATCATTTAATGGTTTGTACATATGGTTAGGTGCAATCCTAAACTAAACCTAATACACTATTAAAACAAAATTTGATTGCTGTCAATAAATAAACATAAGGTTCAATCCGTCTATTCATGCCTCTTGGAAACGATGTATCGCAAGGTCTTTATCCAAAAAGCTCCCTGCAATCTGATGGTCTTATGCTTCCCAATCCCCAACTCGGTGGCCTATTCACTCTTTTCTATTGCTAGCAATACAAGTTCGGTCTGTCCCTCAGTCGTACTATTTAATGTTTAAACCGCACCTGAGATGTGCGATGTTTGTATTTTGATTCCCATGTTAGATGCTCCGCAATTCTTGTGGCTTGAACTTTTTTTTCTAATTGTACTGCCTGTGTATCTTGGACTTACATTGGTTTCATGAGATATAATAAAATAACGTGTTCTGACTCACAACTTACATATTGTTTCTTTTTAATTGCTTAGTTAACTCGTCTGTTACAAAAAGAATTTCTCCTTTGATCATATTGAAAACATAAATTTACATCAGTTTTTTCCACATGGATAAAATCACTATATGCTGTAACCACGTTGTATTAGTTTTGGCTTGAAATCAGGCTAGGAGGACAATAAGTTACCTAACGTCTTGCCCCTTTTGGCGATGCACTTTAGTGCCCTTTTCACATACTCTCTTTAAGGATCGCATCTTGCGCAAATTTTTTACATTTTTTGAAAAAAAGATTTTTTCACTAGGTCTTAATCTAGGTCTAGCTGAACCTGCAATTAACCAACAGAGCCCGCCTAATTTTGAATAAACTGGACTTCCCTACTCAGAGACCATATGCAAAGGAGAATGTGCAAACGGAAAAACATGACTGAAAAAATGTTGGCCAGATGTAGGGTAGGGGGCAGAGGGTAACCCAGGCAGAGGGTATAAAGTGAGCCATCTTGGAGAGACGATCGGTCACCACCAGATGACGTGTTTCCAGATGAGGGCGAGATCTGTAACGATAGTCCATGGCTACATGGGTCAGGGTTTTTCCGGCAAAGGGAGGAGGCTGAAGAGGCCAGTGGTTGTGAGACGTGGACTTATTACTGGCACAGGAGGTGCAGTCAGAACAAAGTCCCTAACATCTTGAGCGAGGGTGGGCCACAGTAATAACGGTGAACCAGGTGTAGGAGATCTATGGACTCCTGGATGCCAGCTGTTACAGAAGAAATGTCCTCACTTCAGGGAAGCTAGGCAGGACGCACCATTACGTGTTCTTCTTGGAGGTAAGTTTTGAAGATCACGGGGGCTGCCGTGGACGAGTCATTCTTGGGGGACTATGTGCTGTGGAGGAGACTCAAGACCCACCGTTATCTGAAGAGAGGATTTGAGAGTCAGCTTTGACGTTTTTCCCGGCTGGCCGAAAATGTAGAAGAAGTCAAAACGGGCAATAAAAATAGCGCCCACCTGTCTTTGCCGGGGATTCAGGCGTGAGCCGATGAAGATATAGGAGGTTCTTATGGTCGGTGAAGATGTTAATAGGGTTGGCGAGAAGCCCCCTCCTGCAGGTGACGGACATTCTTCTAGAGCCAATTTTTATGGCCAGTATTATTCAACGCATCAACAACGGTATAATTTTCTCGGCAGGAGAAGATAGTTTTGGGATTGGCGTTTTTCTTGTTAGTGAGCCACCCAATGGGAAAAACCACAATGCGTAGAGAAGTGGGGATAAATTGTCTATAATAATTGGCGAAATCCTAATACGTGGAATGGTCCGAGGCCCACGGTTGTGGCCACTGTAATAACTACGGAGTGTTTAGATGGATCCATCAGGAGACCCTTGTCAGAAAGATGTACCTAAGATGTTAAGCTCAAAGAGGACACTTCTCGGTTTGGCAAAAAGCTGATGGGTGCAGATTCGCCTGAGGACCTGACGCACGTGGGTTGCGATGAGTCCGAGATCAGGAGAAAAATTAGAATATCGGTAAGTATAACAATAAAGACGTAGAGTAGGTCCCGGGAAGATCTCTTTGACACAAGTCCTGAAAACACAGCAGGAGCATTGCAGAGAGCCGAATGGACCATAACGAGATACTCAAAGTGGCATCCCTGCGAATTAAACGCCGTTTTCACTCATGCCTTCTCGAATGCGAAATCAGGTTATAAGCGCACGTGATCAGCTTGGAAAAGATTCTGCGCCACGCAGAGGCCGGGGGTTCCGTAAAATAGTACTGATATCAAGGGGCAGTGGGTTGCGGTTCTTTTAACGTAATTTTATTTAAGCCCCGTTAGTCGGATATGCAGGGAGCCGGAGTGTGACCCGTCTTTTTTTCTCCATGAAAAAAGAAAGCCGGCTACTGCTGGAGATGAGGACTTACGATGATGAAAGCCTTTCGGAGGTTCTCAAGGATGTACTAGTCATAGCCTTTAGTCTCCGGACGGAGAGGGGATAGGACCCAGGCCACGGGGAGCGAGTAGGTACTCCAGGTTGTAGTCTATGGACAATCATAAGGCTGGTTGTGGAGGATGAGTTTCGGCCTGTCTTTCTGAAAAGACGTCAGCCAAGGTCCAGTATGTCGTAGGTAGGGCCTGGTGGAGGCTTGGCAGATTTAGGGGGAGGCGACCTGAGGAGCAGTTGGCGGTTTCGACAGGCAACGCGGAGGACACGCGGAACCCCAAACGCATGACTTCACCTGTGCTCCCGTCCAAGGTCGGGGTATGGTCCTGCAACAATGGGGAGGCCCATAAGGATTTCAGATGAGATCGAGGAGGACGAGAAGTTGCAAAGTCTCCTTGTGAAGAGCATCAATCGGAAGGTGAGGGGATTAGTCGATTTAGTGCGGAAGAGCGGATAGCGTACTTAAGGCATTCGCCACTGACCGACGAGACGAAATAGGCTCTGCAAGAATCACTGGGAGACGGAAACCTGGTCAACAAGTTAGTGGGCTTATGAAATTTTCCTGCAGATCCTGATTCAATTATAGACGGTGGCCTGAAAAGGTGCTTTTCCGGTGATACACAACACTTACGGGGCATGGTTCAGAGGGAGAGAACGCTTCTGACACCCTAGGGTTGCTCTCCTACGAGCTCTAGGTGCGGATGTTTCCCAGGTGCACCGGGACACTGCCCAATTAACAGTGGCAGGAACGCCAAAATAGAAACCACAGCTGCTTCTGGCGACGATTGTGAACCTTACTCCTGGGGACTAGGAGGGCTTCTCAACTGCATTAGGATCTTCCTCGGATAACCATCGGGAGGTGGGAGAGGTAGGCCGCTGAAACGTGGGGGGGGCCAAGCGGGGTTAAACAGCCATGGATGGAAGACTCCGTTGAAGGCGGAGCTTTCGTTGCCTATGGCGAACGAATATCGACTCGGGGTGTTTTAAGTGGATTAAGTCATCCAAGCAGCTTGTAGTTCCGAGAGGCGAGCTTAATCCTTTATTGTCCCAGAGGACCTTGCAGAAACGTCGCCACCAAAAGCTTGTTTTCCGTCAGTTCCGAGAGCGAGGAGTGCGAAAACTTGCACAAAATACTGACCGACTTGTGTGTAGACTGACGAAGCCAGAGGCAGTGCTGCGGGCGGCTGAAGAAGTAACGGACCTGGTTCCTCATATGACTGTGCGGAAACCCCGGAGGAAGTGTTTGGTCGGGTCTGCTGTCTAAGGAATCCCTTGATCCCAGAGTTGCGTGACCCAAGCCAAGGGCATTCTCCAGGACAGAGGCTGATTTTGAAGGCAACCTTGGCACGTCTGTAAGAATTTGATGACCCATCATCTCGGGGTGGATGGATCACTCGCTGATGAACCAACGGCATAACTTGGGGTCTCAATCGTAGGCATGTGGGGAGCGCAGATGCAGAGAGGGTCCCGAAAGCCGGAGCATGTTAGAGCAATGGATGCCGGAGCAACGGGGGATGCAGGGTGCGGGCAGCGGCAACGGTGGAAGGTAGACGGGCCTCATGGTTCTGCATCATGCCGCTAAGTGGTCAATACGTTGGCTCTTGTGGGCGAACTGCCGTCGTGAATCCCGGAGGTCGGGCGAGGTACCTGGCGGAATCCATGGCAAGTTTCGTTACTGTAATGCAGGGGCGGTGTGGATTCGCTGGACCTTCGCAAGCGATGATAGTTAAGCCACGCCCAGGGAGCATGCGCTCGTATAGTCTAGTAGCACCCCTGTTTTCACAGAGCCCGCGCAAAGCAGGATGGACTTGCTGCGGCTGTGGAGGCTACCTGGTCGCTACCCCTGATGTGATTTGCTTGGGGGATGGCGGTTGGGGTTACAGTGTGGTACAAAATCGTAATTCCAGAGGCATAGTAGGGACAGGCAGAAGGAGGGCAGCGGCAGAGGTTCGTGGGCAGAGACAGGCAGACGGTCAGGGCAGGCGGCAAAAGGCAAGGTCAAGGAACGTAAGCAAAAGCGGACTGGTACACGGGGTAATCACTATGGACTCCAAACACTCTCTAAAGTTACTGTACACAAAACCAACGAACTGGCATGAGAGTGCTGGGGGCGTGTTCCTTAAAATACCCAGAAACCAGGCGGCGGCAAAAGGACCAATTACTGGGACACTGGACCTTTTTAAACAAGAGAAGCTGTCGCGCGTGCGCCCTAAGCTGCGGGCACCTCACACGGCGCCAGGGTCAGGCAGGCGCAGCGTTCACAGGAATGTGGACGGGTATGTGAGCAGGCCGGGACCGCGGGCAGAGGGGAAGGTCGGGGCTCGACACCGGCACCGAGCGCCGGACCCAACTGCGGGCAGGGGGACGGCCGCGGAGAGTAGCGGCGCCCGCGGGTCACCGTGACAATACTGTTATTCGGGTGTAGAGATTAAAGGCTTCATACAGGGTGCTTCAAGGGAGGGAGCAAAATTATACCTTTGGTAATTATAACTGACAGAACAGAACACAAATGTATTACCATGAAAACAAAAACTGTCTACCTAAAGTTTTTTTTTTTTAACTTTACTTTATTTGATATTTTTTCAAAGAAAGCACAAAATATATTTTCAAAATTGCATCTTAAGTAATAAATCTATTTTATAAAAATCACATTGGATCGTTATAAATTTGTTCACCATTTCATTGTGTACAGATTATAATCAATCCATACATTCCAGTGGAAAATCACAAAATCATAATTCGAGGGGCTTGCTGATAAGTCTTTTGGCTTGTCCATAAGATCGAGATAGGGTAAATGAAATTTTAACATTTATTCACATACTCTCCGCACTGTATTTTCTAATACACTTTCACATTGTATTCCAAGTTCTGTATGACTTGCATATATAGATAGGAATTTGGTTGTGCCTCATACAGTCATTGTGCAGACTATGGCTTCAGAAATAGTCGGATAGAGCTCTAGAGTGGTGTAATAAGGTGGGTGGTACATAGCTGGTAGCTTGATCCACCTGTTTTGCTGGGGGTTGCATTTTGAAGTTTGAGCAGAGGCGTTGTCTGAAGGTTCTAGATTCTACTTTGGGACAGCTGGCTGCACCTATTTTGGCCTTCCAGAGTTGTCTTCAATTGGTCAAAATTTCATGTAATACCTTGATTGTTGGTGGAACCATTTTGAAGGAGTCAACTAAGCGCACGCCCTCCTTATCCCAGAATGCAGACGCCATCACCTTAGTGGCTGATTTTTGCACCCTGAACTTCTTTGGACAAAAATAACCACTGCTCTTCCACTCTTTTGACTGCTCTTTTGACAATGTAGATGCCCATAATGTTTTAAGCTCTACAGTAGGGAGAGGGATTGGTAGGGTTTCAAAGAGATACATCAATTTGGGCATTATTGTCATTTTTACCACAGATATTCTACCAAACAACGTCAAAGGGAGGTTATTCTATTTAATAAGTAGAAGTTGGAGGTCAGCAAAAAGTCTTGGGTAGTTCTGGCCAAGTAAAGAGACCATCATACAAATTCCCAGGTATTTAAGTGATGTATTTTGCCATCTGAAGTTAAAATTAGTTTTAAACAAATCTGCTTAGAGTATAGGTAAGTTGATTGGGAGCACTTCCATCTTGGAGGCATTTATTTTATACCCTGTAGGAGTCCCAAACCTCTGAAGCAATGCAATTGAACTTGACACACTAACAAGAAGAAAATTGTCCACATATAATGAAAGTTTAAATTCTTTTTTCCTTTACGCTCATTTCTGGAATATCAGATTTTCATATAATTGCAGCTGCTAGATGCTCAATACAAAGAGCGAGCAACAGAGGAGATAAGGGGCAGCCTTGTCATGTACCATTTTGCATTTTAATGGGGTAAGAAAGGGCATGAGGAAGCTTGATGGTTTCTGATGGATACGAATATAAACTAGAACGTGTTGTCAGAAAAAGACCCGTTATACCAAGAGTTTTCAAGACTTCCAACATAAACACATTTAAGCCACTTACTCTTGGGTAAGTAACTAGCTCAGTGATAGAAAACCAAGGGTGGTGATTAACGGTACATACTCACACTGGATCCTGTTAACTAGTGGGGGTACAACGGGCTCAGTATTGGGGCTATTTGCTCTTTAAATATTTTCATTATGAATCTTACCACATGGGATTTGCACAGTAGAATATCGATCTTTAGATATAATAACGCCACTTGTAATGTAACTCAACCACAATAGAGGATAAATGTGTTATTAAAAGGATCTGGATAAGTTGGAGGCATGGGCAGAGATAGTGGCAGATGAGGTTTAACACAGATAATGGCAAGGTTACACATGGGGAGGAAAATCCATTCAATTGCTTACATTGTTAACGGAAAAAAACATGGGTAAAAGTGCGTGTAGAAGGGCTTGGAATCCTGATGGACAGTAAACATAACTTTTCGCAACCAGTGTCAGGCAAAGCAGCTGCAAAGCAAACAGCATTAGGGGGTGTAAATAATGGGGCATTAGATGCACATGATGTAGAAAAATTATTCTCACATTTTACAAGTCACTGGTTAGACACCCATGGGATATAGTGTACTGGTTTTGGGCCACCAGTTCCTACAGGCAAACAATGTAGACGCTTGAAAGTACAAAAGACATGCAACAAAAATATAAAAGGACTGGGTGGGACTGATATACCAGAATGATTAGCAAGATTAGGGGTTATTTAGGTTAGAGTAATAGACGCTTCGGGGGGGACATAATAAATATGTTTAACTATATTATGGTCAATTAGAGATCTCTTTCAAGATTTATTTTATTCCCAGGGACTGTATCCAGAACAAGGGGACATCCTCTTCGTTTGAGGAGAGAAAGTTTCTACATAACATAGAAAGATTCTTTACTGTAAGGAACAGTTGAGGCTGTGGAACTCTCTGCCAGAGGAACTACTCATGATGAATTCAATAACAGAGTTCAAAAAGGGTTTGGATCCATTTCTAAAGCGTAATAGTATAACAAGTTACTAAATGAATGATAGATGTTATTGAGGTGGTCAATAGAACACAGGGTTCATTATTATTATGTCTAGATGCAGAGAAAGCCTTTACATAGTTACATGGTTTGTAAGGCCGAAAAAAGGACAGATGTCATCCAGTTCAGCCATTTTGCTAAAGGTTGACCAGAGGGAGGCAAAAACCCCATGATGTATAGTCAATTGTTCCTCATTTTGGAAAAATCTGGCAATCAGGAATAAATCCCCCTTCTTAGAATCTAGTCCACTATATATTATAATATTATTCCTCTGGATAAACACTTTAGCACAACAGGCTGAACTGGGATGAAAGTATGTCTTATTTTCGGCCTTACCAAACCATGTAACTATGTAAAGGCTTTTTGCACTAGAAAAAAATTTTAAAAAAAACCCCGTGTTTTATTGACCCCCCCAAAATTAACTTCATCATTCACCTAGTTTTGACCCCCCCTTTGTCACAAACAAAAAAACCCAAATTTTTTTTGATTTCTATTATTTAGGGGGGAAAAAAAGGACAGGATTTCCCAAATTTATTTTATTAAAAAAATTTTAAAATTTTGCATTCAAAATAAAAAAGGGGAAATTTAAAAAGGGGGTCTTATCATTTTTAAAAGTGGAACAAAAAAGGTAACATATTGGGTGGGATTTAAATGGCCATCCAAAAAAGTATTGTACAAGGGGGACTAAATAATTGGTCATTTGGGACTGGAACTTTTTGTTTGTACAAAAAAGCCAGGATCGGGAAACCTGGGATTTCCCCCTGGGGTATTTCCCTTAAGGGAAATTATAAATTCTTTTCCCCTTTTTTAAAGAAAATTTGGGAAAGGGTTAAAAAAAAGAGGGGAAAAAGTTTTTAAATAAATCATGTACTCTCCCTGATCAAAAGGTAAAAAATTTGGGGCCAAAGATTAAAGTTTAGGTTTAAAATTCCCTAAAATTTGGGTCATAAATTAATCCCTTTACAGGTTCCGTATTGAAATAAAGGGCTCTCTGTTTTTGCTTCCCATCTTTTAACATTTTTGCCCATCTTTAAGGGGTTTTATTCCCCTATAGAAAAAATTTCTGTCTTTTGACAATGATAATTTCTCCATCCTGACTAAAGCCAGTTATTTCAATTTGGCTCTGATATGTACTATTTACCTATTTGGGTTTAGAAAAAGGGCCAATTTCTCAAAAATTCGTTTCGGTTTTTTTCGAATTATTTTGGGCACGAATCGTTAAAAAGCACAAATTTCCGGGCCTGCAAAAGAGCCTGCAGGGTGCGAGAACTTTGTGCCTTTTAAATATGAAAAGGGGGGGGCTTGGTTGGTCTTCAACAATTTTGTGTTTTATTTATGACCGCAGAAGGCGCCGCCCCCCTTGGAATGCTTCACTAAAAAAATTCCCGGGGCACTTAAAAGGGCAAAACTGCCCAAAAAAACTCAAGGGGGGGAATTTTGCCTGAAAAGTAATCCCAAAGCGAAACCCGGGGAAAAAAAAACAACTGAAGCTCAGGTAGCAACATATTGACAGAGTGGGGGAGGTGACGGGGCGGCAGCCCACACCCTGGGGTCAGGCAGTGGAAAAATTGACATTCGGGAGGGGGCAAAAACAGGAGGACCACAGAGGGGCACAATAATTGAGAGCGGGGTCACGGCGGCAGCAGTATGGGGTCACAGGGGCCCACAAGGGACATTCTGGAGGGGGTTAAAAAAAACAGTATTGGGCCACGGGAGTGGCAAAAATTTGGATCCCGTGTGGGGGGTCACGCCGCGCAGTTTGAAAACAGGCAAGGGGCAAAAATGAAAATTCGGGAAAAGGGGGGGAAAAACAGAAAAAAAAGCCACAGAGTGGCACAATCACCCCGTTTGGAGGTCAGGGCGGGGCAGAATAGGATCAGGCAGGGGGCACAATGACATTCTGGAGGCGGCTAAACAGAATTAAGCCAAAGAGAGGGCCCCAATCAACAGTGGGGAGGTCACGGCGGCAGCGGGTTATAATCAACAGGGGCACAATGACATTCTGGGGGCGGCAAAAAACAGTTTTGGGCCACAGAGGGGCCCCCAACCAACAGTGGGGAGGCCCGGCGGCCGGAAAAAACCCTTTTTTTAATAAAGATCGGGCAGTGGCAAAATTTGGACTTTTGGGATCGGAAAAACAGAAATTGGGCCACAGGTGGCCCAATCACACAGTGGGGAAAGGTCAGGGGCGCAGCAGTATGGGTCGGGCATGGTACAATACATTCTGGAGGGGGAAAAACAGATTAGGCCAAAAGAGTGGCAAAAATGATCCCAGGGGGGAGGTCTCGCCGCGGGAAAGCATGAGATCACAGGGGGCACGACATTTTGGGGGCCCAAAAAACAGTATTGGGCCAAGAAGGGCACAATCACACAGTGTGGGGGCAGGGGCCCCACCCGTAATGAGGGTCAGGCAGTGGACAATGACATTCTGGAGGCGGGGGGGGTAAACAAAATTAGGCCTTTAGAGGGGCCCACAATCGCACAGTGCGGGGTCACGGCGGCAGAAGTATTAGATCGGGAAAAATTGGCAAAAGGGAAAATTCTGGAGGCGAAAAAAAACATTTTAAGGCCACAGATTTGGCACAATGTTTACAGTGTGGAGCAGGAACAGCGGGCAGAGACAGGCAGTGGCCAATGAAAAATTCTGGAGGTGGAAAAACCCAGTTTTAGGCCACAGAGTGGCACAATCACCAGTGGGGAGGCACGACGCAGCGGGCATGGGGCAGCATGGAAACAAATGACACTTGTGGAGGCAGGGCGCAGCCACAAGCCATGAGGAAGACAGTGGCAAAATGACCCCAGTTGGAGGTTCAGGGCAACACCCAGCAAGGAAAGAAATAAAGGTTTCATAGAGGGGCACAATGACAGAATTTTTGAGGTGTGTGGCAATACCATTCCCTAAAAAAGGGATGGTGGTAGGCAGATGGAAAAAAACGGGTCAGCAGATTTTGTGGATAAGGGGGGGGCGGAAATTCGAATAGTGGCGGGGGAAAGGATTTTTACCCAAAAACCCAGATGCCAAAGGGCTTTGGGTGGGGTGGAAACCCCGGCCGTTTCCACGCCTAAATTCATTTTTGAAAAAGGGTTCAGCCCCTTTTCCCAAAATTTCCCGGGGCCCAAGGGGTTTTTTGGGGGGTTAACGAGGGCCCCCGCCGCATTTGAACAACCCTCTGATGCCCACACTGGCCGGGCGGGGAACAGCTTCTCCACTGCAAACTGGGAAAAGTTGCGGCCACACATCCAGTTTGGCTGCCCAGTAGCCCACGGATCTTCTAATTTTGGAGGGGGCAGAGTGCTGTCCAAGTGGGCCCCAAAAAACCTTTTGGGTTTCGGGGAATGTCCCAAGGCCCTGCTGCTGCTGGGCCCTGCCCTCCTAAACCTAGGGGGGTGAAAGGAAGGGTTTCATCAGTGACTCCAGATTAGGTTACTATTTTGAGGGAAAGCTGGTATTTGCTCCTACCCCCCACCTTCCCCCAGCAGCCGGGCAGTAGTACGTGAGCGCTGGGGAAAACCCCCCGGGTCAAAAGTCAAAGGAGGGACGATGCCGAAACGTAGGAAACACCAACTGTTTAAAGGGGGTTTTTCCCCTATAGTATTTGTTTTTTGTTTTCCCTCCAATAGCGGGGAAAAAAGGCCCCCATTTTCAAATTTTTAAAATTGGTTTCCCAAAAATGGGGTTGGAGAGCCAGAAGTAAACCCCTCTCCCGGAGTGACAAATTCGACTGCCCAATAGCCAGGCAAAAAAGCACCCTGGGGGCCTTTCTGCAAAAAGTGCCTCCAGGGCTCCCGGGCCTTTTCCTTTTTCCCAAACTGTATCCCTCCCACGGGCTTGGGGGTAAATCTGCCTGGGTCCCTCTTTCCCCCTCCACCCACCAGCTGCTCCTGCTCCTCCTCTTTTTGTCACCGGGGGTTAAAAATCCACTCATTTCACCAAAAAATTCTTCGCTAAAAGGGTTCCTCCTCCCCTCCTCCTTTTCAGTCCCCCCCCGGACTCATGTGGCCACAGATGTAGTCGCCACGTTCCGTCCCCTCCCAGAAAATTTTTTTCAGCATCTGTTCCGGGGAACATGAAGCAGTAAAATGTTTGGTTATTCATCCCTTTTCCCTGGGACTGACAAAA
>JAODAL010004986.1:87500-149169 GCA_025379985.1 Phyllomedusa bahiana
TAAGTGCTATATGTGCTATATCCAATTTAATCTCATGGGGTTGAAGGTCTCCAAGAATCATCTAATTAAGGTCCTCCTCTCCAGTAGTTTCAGGCAGATCACATACACTAATATTATTCCTCCTTCCCCGGTTATTAAGTCTTCGAAATGTCTTAGAGTAGAATGATGCATAGCCTCAAGGAGAACAGGTACTGGGAAAGACAGAGTCTCAGGGTCCCCTGTTTCTGAATGCAGTTATGGAGTCACAGCCTCCAAAGAGACAGGCACCAGGAGGAAAGTTGTTTCAGAGCCCCCTGAACCTGACTGCAGTGGTGATGCCACAGCCTCCGGGATATAGGCACCAAGAAGGATGTTATCTCAGGGTCACCTGTACTTGATCGCAGGATTAATGTTACAGCATCTGGTGCCTGGTCCTACTGTGGTGTGGAGCTCCCGGCACCACATGTTCAGGCTGTGTACACATTGGAGAGCTTGGAAGGCTGCACAGGAAGCAGGTGATGTCCCCGCTCCATCCTGGCGGTATGCAGTGAGATAGGAGAACTGGTTTCCATCTCTTGGGTGCCCAAATGTACGCAGTTTGCCCCCTTTGTCTGCAGTTATAGTCCGGAGCACTCAATTTAGATGGTCATCTTCCTCTGTGTCCAAGCCACAGCCCCCTTCTATCCAAGCTTTATATATATATATATATATATATATATATAATATAGTATATATATATATATATAATTAGTATATATATATATAGTAGTATTATATATATATATATATATATATATTACTAATATTCAAAGTTAATTTCATTGGTGACACAGCAGATGTCCAAGCTGTAGTTCAGTTCTGTCCAGACGCGTGCCAGCATATCCTTGTATATGGACTTCACTGTTTCAGTGAAGAGTTGTCTTAAGTCTCTCAGAACCTGTGGTTAGGGAGCAAAAACACTGAGGGCCACATGTATGAAAATGGTTTAGGTCTAAACTCACTTTGTTGCCCATAGGTTACTGTGGGCAAAAAAGTGAGTTTTAGACCTAAACTGTTTTCATACATGTGGCCCTGAGTCCTTAATGTAGCCCACCACAGAAAGAAGTTGCAGGGTGCTAGATCTCGTGATCATGAAGACACGCTCTGCATTGGTGCATTGTTGTCTCCAGTGCAGCTAATCCAATGTTACAGTAGAGCAAGGGTCCACATCATTTTTGGTCCATGGGCTACATTATCATATAGTCATCATTCCCAGGAACCACAGTAAATCTTAGAGGATTATTCCACATGGGAAACCTTAATGACACTTCAATTGTAGATACCTTAAACAGCTGAGAGGTCTTGGTTCCACTTTAGAATGGAGGATCCCTTGCTCAGTATTCAAGAAAGACGATATAAGGCTCCTATTTTCATCATAGTTTTTATTGGGTTACAGAAGTGCTGTTTCACAGCTATAATTAGGGAGAACAGCACATATATAGCAATATATAGCCAACTTCTCCTCTATGAAATGTTTATGGTAAATCTTGTGGATTTGCCATGGCTGTGTCAGAAATAAATATTACTTTGAGGAAGAAATCCAGTAATAATATAAGAACAGTTTTTACTGGATTGTTTATTTACAGTTGAAATCAGAAGTTTACATGCACTATATAAAAAGACACATATGCATGTTTTTCTCACTATCTGACATGAAATCAGAATAAGGCCATGTTCACACGGCTTAAAATGGGCCGTATGTCGGTCCGTAATTACGCGCCGAAGTGCGCCAATTACGGGCCGAAAACGGCCCATTCATTACGGTAATTCACAGTTCTCATAGAGAACTATGGATTACGTCTCCTCTCCCCGCCCGGCGGGGAGATAATTGACATGTCACTTTGTAGCGGCGTATACGCGCCGCTAGCAGTGATAGTCAATGGGCCGGCGAAGTGCCGCCCCTGCTTACTCCCCGCTCCCGCCCGCCCCCGGGCCCACACGCCAAATTTCGGGCAAATTACGTCCCGCAATTTAAACCGTGTAACATAGCCTAAAGCTTACCCTTTTTGGGCCCCTTTTTTCTGTGGGGGTATTGCCAAAGGGTTTTTCATCTTGGGGCCCCGGAAGGGATAAGTAAGCCCCCCCCAAAAAATTTGGGGTTTAAAGGGTCCTTTTTCAATTTTTAAACCGGGGGTGGGATTGGGGGGTTTGTGTCCCAGGGGGCAGGTAATTTTTAAGGTTCCCGTTTAACAAAAAGGGTTCCACTCCTTTTTTGGTCCAAAATGGGGGGGCATTTTGGGGCAAACTTCCCCGGAACCCCGGGAAATCAAAAGAGGTTTAATCCCCCAAAGGGGTTAAGACACTTTTTTGGACCTTTTTAAATTTGGGGGTTTTTGGGTTTCCACTTTTGGAAAGGAAGGGATTTTTTTCAAGTCCATTCAAAAAAGGGGAAAAAAACTCCTTTTTTCCCCTTTTTTAAAATTTTTATTTTGGGGGGGGGCAGAAGGTTGGGTTTTGTTTCCCAAAGGTTTTAATTAGGGGGAAAAAAAAATGGGGAAAATTTTTCCCAAATTTTTAAAAAAGGGGGGATGAAATTTTGGGGCCCCCTTGGGTGTGGCCCCGGGGAAATAAATTATTAAATTTGGTGGAAAAAATCCTTTTTGGGCAATTTTAAATGGGGGGTTTTTTTCAGGGTTTTGGGGTTTTATGCCTTCCAAAAAGAAATATTCAAAGTTATTGTAACATGAATTAAAACAAATCCTTTCCTTTTTAAGGGGGGAATTTTTGGGATTTACCAAACAAAATTTTAAAAAAAAAAATAAAAAATGGGGAATTTTTTTTGGAATTTTATTAACCCTTTTTTGAAAGTAAAAGTTCCCTTACCTTTTAAATTTTAATTTGCTTTTTAAAAATTTTTTGGGAAAATGAGGTGTTTTGGAACTCTTATAGGTTTAAAAAGGCAACCAAAATGATTTAATAAAAAAACCTTTCTTTTGCCCAAAAATCAAAATTGTTTACCAAAAATTTTCTTATACTTGGGGAAACAATTTCCCTTAAAAATGAAAGACTTGGGTTTAAACATTTTGGATATTCTTCCCCCAAGCTTCTCATAATTTTAGTAGGAAATTTTTGGGGGTCTTCTCCTGACCCGAAAAGTGTAACTTCCCAGTTTGTAGGTTTAAATTTTTACATCTGCCTTTTTTAGCCTTGCCCATAAAATTTTTTTATAGGGTTTTGGGTTAGCATCCCCCAAAATGATGCTGCCAACCCCCGGTTTTCACAGTTTGGAGGTGTTTTTTGGTTCCAAGTTTCTACCTTTTTCCTCCAAATTAATGATGGAATTATGGGCAAAAAGTTCAAATTTTTTTTTTGTCAGACCACGGAAAGTCTTTCCCAAAAAAATAGGGGGCTTTTTTTCCTGTGTGCATTTGCAAACATTAATCTGGCTTTTATGTTTTCTTTTGGAGTAAAAGGGTTTTTTCCCGGCAAAAACCCTTTTTTTTCAGGCCTTTTTGATACAGTTCCTTTCACTTGGGGTAAGACCCCAACCCTTAAACCAACTTCCGCCCGCATCTCACAAGGGGCTTTTTTTTTGTTCTTTGGGGTTTAATGCACATGTTACCCAAAACCGTTCATCTCTGGAACAGAGAACCCGTTTTCCCTTTCCCGAAAAGGGATGATGGCGGGGAAAATTTCCCCTCTTTTTAGTTCTTTCATATAATTTTTTGTACCGATTTATGAAAGGGACCTTCAGGTAAACTGGAAAATTTTCACCAAGGGGGAACCAACCGTTGCAAAATTCCCCAATTCTCTTCCTGGGCTCTTTGGGTGATTTTTTTTAGACTTTCCCATGATGTAGCACACAGAAGCATTCTGGCATTTGGCAAATATAAATATTTTTGGTAATCCTAATTGACCTAAAACGGGTAAAGATTATTCTGATTTCATGTCAGATAGTTAGAAAAACATGCATATGTGTCTTTTTATGTAGTTTATGTAAACTTCTGTAAGTTGCTTAAAACAACATAATCAGCCTCATAGTGCTTGCCAAATAGTGCTCACCATAACAATATCAGACATGACAGTGCCAGTCATGCAGTGCCCACCATACCAGTGTCCACTATAAATATAAATGTCCACCATAACAGTGTCAGCCATACAGTGCCCACCATAAGTACCAGTCATACAGTGCCCACTAAAAGTGCCAGCCATATAATATCCACCATAAAAGTGCCAACCATACAGTACCCTCCATAATAATGTCAGCCATACTATGCTCCTCCATTGCAGTCAGCCATAACTATGTTAGCCATACACTGCCCACCATAATAGCTGCCCACCACACAGTGCCTACAATAATAGTGCCAGACACACAGTGTCCACCATAAGGCTATGTCTACACTGCAGTAGACAAAAAACGACCTGAAAATGAATTACTAAAAACGTTCATGAAGCTGAGTTTTCTGTCCACTGCCTGTCAAAGCAGGTGAAAAAACGTCAGTTTTTTTGGCACGTTTTTCGTTTTTGGAGCGTTTTTTGAAGCGTCTTTGCTCTGCTTTGTAATGTATGCACAAATTAAGCCATTGAATGTAAACTACACCCTACAAGTGGAGTTAACATGTTAAGTAGTCACTTCCTTTAGATCACTGTAGCCATTGTGAGCACATTGTCCTTTGTGTGCTGCTAAGTGCAGCTACTTTATTAAATTTTGCACCAGATTCTTGCACCAAAATCCACAAAAACCCACATTATCTCTGCATACAGCAAGATAACTGTATTAGCATCAAAATCTGTAAAGAAAAGGATTTTAGCGGCAAAATCCCCAAAAACGCATTATTGCACCAAATTCCATAAAAAAATATATTTTTAGTGTCAGAAGCGAGATCACTTTATTAGCGCCAAAATTTTTAAAGATATTGATCTTAGCGCCCAAATCCGTAAAAAAACGGATTCTGGCGCCAAAATCCGTAAAAAAAAATATTTTTGGTGTCAAAAGCTAGATCACTTTATTAGTGCCAAAATCTGTAAAAAAAAGTTATTTTAGGGCCAAAAAACGTAAAAAAACGGATTCTTGCACCAAAATCTGTAAAAAAAAACGTATTTTTGGCGTCAGAAGTGAGATAACGTTACTAGCGGCAAAATCTGTAAAAAAAATTATTTTAGTGCCAAAAAACGTAAAAAAAAGGATTCTTGCGCCAAAATCTGTAGAAAAACGGATTTTTGGCATCAGCAGCGAGATAACATTATTAGCGCCAAAATCTGTAAAAAAAATTATTTTAGTGCCAAAAAACGTAAAAAAACGGATTCTTGCGCCAAGATCCGTAAAAAAACGTATTTTTGGCGTCAGAAGTGAGATAACATTTTTAACGCCAAAATCTGTAAAAAAAATTATTTTAGTGCCAAAAAACGTAAAAAAAATGGATTCTTGCGCCAAAATCCGTAAAAAAAGTATTTTGGGCGTCAGAGGCAGAGTAACGTTTTAGCGGCAAAATCGGTAAAAAAATTATTTTAGTGCCAAAAAATGGATTCTTGCGCCAAAATCCGTAGAGAAACGTATTTCTGGCGTCAGAGGCGAGATAACGTTATTCGCGCCAAAATCTGTAAAAAAAATTATTTTAGTGTCAAAAATGTAAAAAAAATTATTATTGCGCCAAAATCCGTAGAAAAACTTATTTTTGGCGTCAGAGGCGAGATAACGTTATTAGCTGCAAAATCTGTAAAAAAAAAATTTTTTAGTGCCAAAAAACGTAAAAAAACGGATTCTTGCGCCAAAATCCGTAAAAAAACGTATTTCTGGCGTCAGAAGTGAGATAACTTTATTTACGCCAAAATATGTTAAGAAGAGGATTTTAACACCAAAATCCGTAAAAAAACAGGTTCTGGCACCAAAAATCCGAAAAAAACGTATTTTCAGCGTCAGTAGCGAGATAACTTTATTAGCGCCAAAATATGTTTAGAAAAGGATTTTAGCATCAAAATCTCTAAAAAAAACGGATTCTGGCGCCAAAATCTGTAAAAAACTTATTTTTATCGAAAAAAATACGAATTGCGCTAAAATTGTTAGCGACCAAAGCTTGATCATTTTATTACAAAAGGTACAGACAAGGACACATCAGACACTTGTATGCAAATTTGATCAGGTATAACCTTTGTTATCACCCATTATAGGTGGGACTTGGGTCTCCTGGGAGGGTTTTCATTGAAAAAAGCGGCAAAAAACGCCGTGAAAACGCGCCAAAAGACGTCCGGCGCTTTCCATAGACTCCTGTAGTAAATTTTCTGCCCGGCTCTGGTGTTTTTTAGAGCATGTTGCAAAATACGACCAGTAAAAAAGCTCAGTGTAGGCAGCAGGACGTTTTTACAATAGAAGTCTATGGGAGATGATTACAGTGTTTCGCGTTTTTAGAAGAAAAAAACGCTGAAAAAACTGACGTTTTTCTGTGCAGTGTAGACAGAGCCTAACAGTGTCAGCCATACAGTGCTCATGTTTACAATGCCAGCTATACAGTGCCATCATGAAAAAGCAGTTTTCAAAATATTCACTTGAAGTATGAGGACAGAGACAGAACATGTTTGTGTCCTGATGGCTGGGGCCAAACACAAGTGCACTAGGGGCTGCATGTGACCCCCAGGCAACAAGTAGTGCACCCTTGCAGTACAGTTTCAGTCAACATCTCAGCACACAACCAAGCAGAAATGTGAAGTTTCACCTTCCTAATAGACTACGTTTGGCAGATCTTCTATCTCTAGAATACAGTAAGCCATTGTCCAGGTAGGAGTGGCCTGTGACAGTATCTTTAGCAAAAAAAGGAACCTGCTCATTATACAGAACACATTTTCTTTGGGTGAGTCACTCCTGTGTTTAACTCCTTAATGACCGCCTGCTGAATTTTGACGTTGGTGGTGCAGCAACAACGCTAAAAGATGTTGCTGCAGACAGGGGAGGCTTCTAACTCCCAGCGATGCAGCTTCACTAGGAACGGAGCAGTAGTTAACCAGAGGAAACCTCCGATCCTCGGCATTTAACCTTTTGATTGTCGCGGTCCATGACCACAGCATAATCAAAGAGGATTCCCCTGCTCCATAGGGTCATCGGGACTTCCAGTGACATGATGGAGCCCGGAAATGTCTGTACAGTCAGCCCTGGGAAGCTAGAGTAGCTGATTGCAGCTTGTTTCATACTGACACAGAGTCTAATGTATAGCATAATGTGTAATTTAAAAAATAAAGCGACTGTAGAAATTTGAAAGGTACTTTTATCCAGTTCCCAAATGTGAATACGACAGATGAAGATTTTTGGCGCTTTTCATAGAGCTTTAAAGCGCCAAACTTTGTATGGGGATAGAGTGTAAAAGCGCCAAAAATTGGGGACTAAATCTATGTAATGCGCCAAAAATCTGTCTATTTCATCTCGAATTCAAATTTTCCGAGATTGAAACATTAAGGGGCGACATGTTGATTGGAAAGCGTATTTTTTTTTACTTGGGGCCAACACCACGTTTAAAAGATATAGAAGGTTAGAATACACAGATTTTTGGGCATTAATAGAGCTTAATGCCCCAAAAATTTGTTATGGGCATAAGGGGGTAATGCGCCCCAAAAATTGGTGCACTGGCTCTATGTAATGCGCCAAAAATCTGTCGTATTTTACATCTTTATATCTATTTAGAATGTGGTGTTGGCACCAAGTTAAAAAAAAGTACGCATTCGAATTCATACATTGCCTTTATTTTTTCAATGCTCGGGGTTTTGAGATTCTGAAGTGGAATTGACAGATTTTTGGCGATTACCTAGAGCTCAGTTTGGGGCATTACACTCTATGCCCATCAAAGTTTGGGCATTAAGCTCTTTTTTAATGCGCCAAAAAATTTCATACTTGTCTATTTACATCTGGAAACTAGAGTGTCTGCGCAAGTAAAAAAATGTAGCATTCGATTCATACATGTCGCCTAAGTGTAAACTGCATAAAAAAAGTAAAAAAAAACATAAATAACTGAAGAAAAAAAATAAAAAAATAATACAATAATACAGATATTTAATAAAAAATATGTGCATACATTACACAAAAAAACCCTACACAAAATACAAAAATAAAATTTCTCCCACATAAAACAAGTCCCCAAACAACTATGGCCCCTAAAAAATAAAAAAGTTATAACTGTTCGAAACACAGAGAGGCAAAACTCTAAAATGTTGCTGGTCATTAAGGTCTTATTAGGCTTGTTGCTTAAGGGGTTAATAAAAGCACATGATTTTTATGAGCCCCAGATTCTAACATTTTGGAAATTGACCTTCTTACTGAGGTGTGAGGTAGCCTCATCGCTGAACACCAAGCTGTCAGGAAATTTGTCTTCTTCCAATAGGTCTTGCAAGTCAATACAAAAGTCACAGCAATTTAATTTATTGTCTGGTTTGAACTCCTGTAATCTGTATGGCTTACAACAGATACACCATGCCATGATTTGTGGTGCCTGTAGTTCCATACTTATCAGAATTCTGTTCCCTGCTTTTCTCAAAGTCCTTAGATTGTTAGAACTTTTCCTATAACATAAACATCCAGTGGTTTCGAATTACTTTACCAAGCGTGAAATGCAGTTTTTTATGCGCACATTTACCAAAATTATTCTGAAAGTTTCACTGTCAAGTTACAGCAAACCCTAAAAATTCCAGCACACAAAAAGCTTTTTCTTGCTTCGATGTTCCATCTTATTTCACTCTATGTCAGAGCATAATAAATTTGTACAAGAATTCTCACAATAAAATATGGAAGACAAGAACTAAAAACAACTTTACAAACCTTATGAAAATTGTCACAGCTAAATATAAGAAGGTCAGAGTAATGGCTAGCGGATATGCAGATGTGGATCTGCAGGGTCACCATGAGAGATGGTGCAGACCACACCATACTCATCAGAGCCCAATGCCTTGGCTGCAGGGGACTCCCAAGTTGCTATCCCTGATTTGGCCCTTCATGGTAACAGCAGAAGTGCTAGGTGTAGAAGTGTGGCAGCAGACTGGAGGTGGCGGGTCTCAGGTAGGTAGTAGACTGGCATGGCGGCAAGTAGTAGCAGAAGGTACAGGAACCAGGCGACAGCAAAACATACAGCAATGCAGAGGTCAGGATCAACAGGCACAGACAGGAAGGTACTTAGGTCTTTGATGGTTGTCAGCCACAGTCCAGTAGAGGGGCAGGGCTGGTAGCGCTGACACAAGCATGAACCACAGACCTGAGCGGGTACTCCGACGTGAATCATGACTGTACCCCCTTTAAGCCCCCTCTTCTTCCAGGCCAGTGGAACTCTTTGGATATTAACGGGAGCACAAACACCTTTTTCCAGCCTGCTAACTTGACATAGGAGGTCCACAGCAGAGACAACAGAGGTGGTTGGAAGAGGAAGAGATGGGCAGGGTCAAACCAGATGGAGGATGCTTGAGACAGCGATCAAGGCATTTCTGGCCCCAACTGATGATGATCTCAACAGTTTTCCAGTGCATTGCTGGAGCATGCAGCTGGAACCACGGAAGACCCAGAAGAACAGCAGCAGGAGGAGCAAGGGAGAACATAACCTTTTGTGTCAGCTTGATAATGCCACTGGTGGCTAGAGCGATCAGGTCATCCAGGGTAGATGGTAGATCTGAACCAGTCAGCTCATTTTTGATTCACCAAGTGAGGTGGTCCCAGAAGGCCGCCACTAGGGCCTCATTGTTACAGACAATATGCGAAACTGAATGGCGCATTAACCCACTGTGGAATTGCCTTGTCTGAAGTGGAGTTGAGAAGAAACAGCATAGATATTGTACCCAGGCTCTTTGAAAACTGTATGGAAGGACTTCCAAAATTCCTGTAAATTCACTGTTGACAGATCCCCTTGCTCCCAGGCCAAAGCTTCATCAAAGAGAAGGCTGACAATGAAGGTCATCTTGGCTTGATCCGAAGAGAACTGGTGTGCCAGGACCTCAAAATTAATGGTGCACTGATTGATAAACCTGCTGCATGCTTTGGGCATGATTGTACAGATGAACAGTGGCAATGGTAACAGATGGCAGTGCTACTAAAGGTACAGGTTCAGATGCAGCTTCAGAGACATGTGGAAGTGGACGGTAGCATCTGAAAAAGTTGCTCCTTGCGGACGCCTTGATGGTTTACTACAGCTGCGATATGATGGATGTCTGATAGAGGCACATCGGTGGGAACCATAGTCAGGTTGTACTGAAGTTGTTAGCGGGTATGCAGATGCCGGATCCACAGGGTCACCATGAGAGGTGGTGCAGACCACGTCTAGAGTGGAATTTAAGGAGCCCCCAGTAAATACCAGAGCCCACCAAAAAGTTCGGTGGACGTGGCTTAGGGGGACTCCCAGGTCACTAACCCTGACATGGCCACTTGCGGTGAAAGGCATATAGTGCGGGAGGTAGACTGCATGGCAGAGGTATAGCAGCAGGTAGTAGACTGGTGTGGCAGCAGGTAACAGCAGAAGTTACTGGATCCAGGCGACAGCATAATGTACAGAATGTCAGGATCCATGTAGGAACTTCAACGAACTGACACTTAGCAAAGGCAGGAAGTTTCTTAAGTCCTCATTGATTTTCGGCCATTGGCCAGGTAATTAGGTACTGGCTCTTTAAATCTGAGAGAGCTGGTGCATGGAGAGGTTAGTAGACGCTGACAGGCAGGTCAGGACTGACATATCCAACATGAGCACGCCCGCGTTCTTGTGCTGGGATCGCGGCATGTATTGTGACAGTTAGCAAGTTACTGAAGGCTGGAGGTTGTGCAAGGAAGGCACAGCTCTGCTGAAGCATATATACAAATTAGTAGCACCAATAACCGTTTCTCTGTCTGCATCGTCTTGGCTGTATCCAGAGGATGAAAGGATGAAAAGAACGTATAGTGCCTTATGTACGAAAACTGTCTGGGTCCAAGTGTTTGCTTGTTGATCATAGCAACCAATCAGAGCCCCCTTTTCATTTTATATAATGCTCCTGCAAAAAAAAAAGGCCTTACACAGCTCCATATATGGCAAAATAAAAAGTTATGGCTATCAGAAGGTAGTGATGCATAAATATTGTTTTACTCAATAAAAACACTTAAAAAAAGGGATACACATAAAAAACTATATAAATTGGGTATCACACTAATTGTATTGATTCATGGAGTAAAACTAACTTGCCAAGAATACTGCCCAGAGAGCACTGTAAAAAATATAAATAAAAAACTATAACAGAATTATTGTATTTTCTTCATACTGACTCCCAGATTAAAAGGTGATCAAAAAGTCTGGTCTCCTCAAAAATAATACCAATAAAAACGTCAATTCAACCTGCAAAAAACAAGCCTATACACAGCTCCATACACAGAAAAATAAAGAAGTTATGGCTCCCAAATTTTGCCGATGCACATGTTTTATTTTTTTTATTTAAAAGTGTTTTTGTTGTGTAAAACAGTTAAAACAAATACAAATTTAACTGTTCTGTCCTCCCTATGTGTGTGGAGCATAAGTTGACAGACAGCTGAACTCTTTTCCAGCAAGCATTGGCAAGGAGCGAAGTCCATATTTCAACTTTATTGCATAGGATAGTGTAAAACTATGGAACATACAAAACATATGCTTTCTATGATGTAACATCATGCAAACATGACGTATATACACGACAATGCAGGAATATTTACATGTGCATAAAATACAATACAGGATGAAGAGTGTGCAGACATATACATGTGATGGTACAAGGTACATGTGCTATCCTGTCTGTAGCAAACATGAGTCTAACTATAAACAATAGCTATTGGCATAGAATGCAACACTATACAATGTGTAACCCTGAATGGCAGTTTAACCTTACCAGCTATGTTAACTGTAGGTCTGAATTGGAGAGGATGGTTCCATGTCTTCCATCTACATTTATCTAGGAGAAAGTGGCTGCTGATGAAAAAGGCTATGATGTCAGCAGGTGGTCATGTGTCTATGGTGGCTTTACTGGGACAAAGTTACCATAATATGTGCTAACTAGAAGTGTGCCCAATCAGCCAGGAGCTGTCGCAATTGAAACACAGAAATACAGTATACAAATACAAAGAAAATAAGAAATATAGCCAAGGGGTATAGCTGAGGTATAACACTCCCTGTATGGTATCTCAGTGTACCACATTAAAACATCTCATAAGACAACAATACAATCAGTTCAGTTACAAATCCGATATTTGTATTGGGTCTGTGAAGTAGAGAGGTACTCTCTTCTCCATCTGTCCCAGAAGACATCTTCTAGGGTTTGTACTCTTCTCCAGTGGCTGTTGTATAAGTCTTTCTGGGTTAGAAGAGTAGAAGAAGTCAATAAAGGAGGATCCTCTGGATCATATTCTGGCTCTAATAGTTCGTATATGCTTTTCTCCAAATTGTCAGGTACCACCTTGTACGGAACTGTTGGCCTTGTCAGCCAAGTAATGTCTTTAAGGCAAGATGTTGGTACAGCTCTAGTAGCATGGTCTACTGGATTGTGATCAGTTGGTACATAGTTCGCTATGTGGAGGTTAGACAAAATCTTTAAAGAGTCTCTCCAGAACACTTCTCTCTGTGGAGGAAGTGTAGAGTCCCGATCACATGCATCTATAGTTAACCCTCTGACGAGAGTTTTACCTTGGATAGTCACAAGTGCTGGGAAGCCAAGTGGATCATATAGACCGTTCACAGTAGATAGGACACCATGTCTTGTGAAGGGCTTTTGCCCTTGTCAGTCTTGAGGTCTCAGTTGAGCCCTAGGCTCTGCTTAGGTATTGATTCTGTTGTCAAGACCAAATCTTTCAAATCCATGGCGTGTTCTTAAGTGGGGAAGACCTCCATGACAACTTTGCTGTTTGATGCTATCTTATGTTTGAACAGGCAAGCATTCTTTGTTTTTTTTATCAGACTGATTGCAGCTTCTGGTGAAGGAAGTGACTTTAGGCCATCATCTACATAAAAGTCTCTCTCGACAAAGTCTCTTGCATCTTTTCCATATTCTTTCTCACCTTCTTGAACAGATAGCCTGAGTCCATAAATAGCAACTTCAGGAGATGGACTGTTACAGGGGCGTAGCTAAAGGGGGTGCAGAGGTAGCATTCGCTACTGGGCCCTGCAGCCTGAGGGGGCCCAAAAGCCCTTCGGCCACATAAGAAGATACCAGCATTGTAAGTGGCACATGGTAGCTGGGGGGCAGCTTCAAGTTACGCCTCTGGACTGTTGCCAAAAACAGGTACCTTCATGCGGTATTCTGTAATGTCTTTGGTAGAGTCATTAGCTTCAAACCAGAAGAGTCTCAAGAAAATCCTGTGTTTTTCTTTAACTAGGAAACAAGGGAATATTTTTTGTATACCAGCAACAATAGCAATAGGGGCTTTGTGGAATCTGGTGAGGACACCAAGGAGTGTATTATTGAGGTCTGGTCCTGTCAAAAGAAAATCATTAAGGGACACACCTTTATGCTGTGAGCTGGAGCCGAATACTACTCGGATTTGTCATGGTTTTGTAGGGTGGTAGACACCAACAATTGGTAGGTACCAGTGTTCCTCATCTTCTTCTAGAGGTTGAGCTACTTCTGCATGACCGCTTGCAAGTATTTTGCTCATAAATTTGAATTGTTCTTTCTTATCTGGTCTTCTTTGGAAGTTGCACTTAAGTGAAGAAAAGTGTTGCAGTTCCTGGTCCCTGTTGTTGGAGAGACAGCATCTCTGTGTTTTTAAGGGAAGCGGTGCAACCCAGCTGTTTGATTGATCCTTGTAAAATTCCTTTTCTATCATCTTCAGGAAAGCTTCATCTTCTATAGAGGGGGCTATTTTATGATCTTCCTTTGAATTTTGAAAGATTGTGCACCCTAAATGATCTCTGTCTTCATGGTAGGAAAGCTTCTCTGTTTCAGTAAGTTGGTGAAAAGTGAGTTCACAGTGGTTGGTTTGTGAACATTAACTAGGCAGGCATCACCTATGATGACCCACCCTAGGTCAAGCTTCTGTGCATATGGGGAATTGTGAGAGACGTTTACCTGCTTTCTCACCTTGTGGACTCTTATAATGTCCCTTACAAGGACAAGTATTATCTGGGCTTCTGGGTTCTATGCAGAGATGCAATGTGATGTGGTTTTCAGATGTCCATGATGTAATGCTGCTCTCATCTCTATTGTAGGGGATTTGAATGCATTCAATCAAGTTAGGCAGAGGTAAGGATATTTCTCCATTTATAGATTCAATTTAATAGCCAGCAGCTCTTCTCCCTGTCTCCTCACTGACACCTGAGCAAGTCTTAAGTGAATATGAGGATATGTGTCCTTCAATTTTGAAGATATCAAAGAAAGTTGAGTTATCAAAGGATCGGTTGCTTTAATCATCAAGAATGGCATACAGCTTCACTGCTTTCTCTCTGTGACCAGTTGGATAAACTGTAACAAGACATATTTTAGAACAGGATTTACCACTAAGACCTTTTCTGCAGACTGTGTCACTTCAGGAGATACTGGGGCAGATTTATCAAAAGTGTCTTACTTTTAGACTGTGTAAACTTAGACTAGACAGTCTTAAAATGTGCCAAATTTATCATAGTGTTAATAAATCTGGTGCAGGTTAGAACTGTCTAGTTTCAGTTTGCACCATTTTTAAGTTGGCTTACTTTTATGGCAGAATTTGGTCGCACATCCTGGCGCATCTTTTTTGGTCGCATTTAAGCCATGCCCCTTTCCGTGAAACCACGCCCTTTATGAAGCCACACCCTATCGTCGGACATGGCGCAGAAGCGCCTGGAACTGTCTAAAACACATGGTAAATGTGGCGAAAAGCTTGTTTTTGGTGCAAATTGAGCCGGAATTCCGGCGCAACTGCCTTGATAAATCTGCCCCACTGTGTCTTTCTCCTCCCTGCATGCTCTGTGGTGTGATCTGAGGATGTGAGAATCCCCGGAGGTGGTCCTAGGTGTAAAGCTGTATTATGTTCATTACTGTTACATTCTGAACACTTGATATGCGCTGTATAGTCTTTTGCAATATGGGAAGTTGATGCACAACACCTGTAGCAAATGTGGTTTGCTTTGAGAATGGTTTTGCGGTCCTTAAGAGATTTTTCTCTAAATCCTCTACATTTCAGCAATGGATGTGGTTTCTTGTGAATACGACATTCTCTGAATAGGTCTCTTGTTGAGACATTCTCAGTCTCTGCGGTAATGCTAGCATTGCATGAGTAGTCAGTAGGGGATACACTGGTTTTTTGTACCACAACGGGTGTGCTTTTCGAGCTATGGTGTAAGGCAGGTTTACTTGACTTTGGATAAGTAGTGTCAGATGTTGAAAAGTCAAAGCTAGGATCATTTCTTGTCTTCACTTGTTGGTGTACAAAGTCTACAAATAAAGAGAATGGAAAAACGAGACATTATACCTTTATTCTTGGAGCCTTTAGTGATCCAGTTCTTTTGCAAACTGTAAGGTAGTTTCTGTACTATGGGGTTCACACACCGTGCAGTGTCCAGAAAAGAAAGTTCTTGCAAATCTTCATCAGCCTTGGCAACTTGAAGCTCCATCAGCAGGTCACTTAATTCTCTAAGCTTTGGAAACTACTTGTTGGAGATCTTAGGAAAGCCTTCAATTCTCTTAAAGAATGCACTTTCTATCACTTCTGGTGACCCATACCATTCCTCAAGTCTCTCCCATATCATATGTAAGTCTCTACTTGAGAAATTAATGTTAATGTCTCTAATTTGTTTTGTATGTTCTACTGACTCATTCCCTAGTCATTTGACTAAAAGGTCAACCTCTTCACAAGCAGACAGATCTTTAATAGTATTCCTGAATGAAGATTGCCATGCTCTTTAGCCCTCAGGTCTGTCATCAAATTTCGAGAGCCCTTTTGTTACTACCTCGTGTCTTGTGAAGAGTTTGAAGAGCTAAGACATCGCTTGATTATTATGAGATGTATCTGGATATGTTGTTGCTGTGATAGCCACCATCTACTTGTTCCATCTTGAAGTGCATAGTAGTGCTGTGGGTGTTCATTGGTTTGGGTTCGGGTTGCACTGAGGGTTGACAGTCTTTGTAACTGCTGTCTTTTTTGATGTAGGGTTTCTTGTTGCCTGAGGTTACATACCGTGTGACAGGATTTTTGCTGGAGCTCATAAGTAGGAGATGACTCTGCTCCTGGACCTTCTTCGGTTCGTGTGTTTCATTGTGCTCTCAGCTTTTCAGCTCTACAAATCCAGGGGCGTTTCTTCCCCTCCTAGCTGGGTGTTTCTTCACTGAAAGGAGATGACATAATCCCCCCCCTTCACTGTTCATGCTCGCTTCCGAGTCTCCCCCCCACATGTCACTGTGCTATTCACCCAATGCAATCTTATTTTGTAAGTATGTTTACATACCACAGGCTTGCATTCAGTCTACACAATCTTCTATGAACTCAGAGCACTGATCTCTTCTCCTCTCACAGCTGGAGGTTTGTTACAATTAAATCCAGTCTTCTATGAACTCCTCCAGAGCAGCACAAATCTCCCTGCTATGTTTACATGCAGGAGCATTTAGGCATTGAGGCACAATTCTGCTGTTTTCTTATTGTAGAAGCCCTGCAGTATTATTGTGTTTCTTCTGGCTGTGCAGAGTGAAATTGCTGTCGGTCCCTTACTTTGAGTGAGAGAGGCAGCCTAATGCTCCTTCTATGTTTGCATTAGGCACCGACGCACAATTCTGCTGTTTTCTGATTGTAGAAGCAGATGCAGTGCCTCTGTACTTTTACTTTGAGTGAGAGAGGCAGGAATGCTCACTCCCGTGAATATGACCGGGAGCCAGACAGAATGTAAATTAGTAGAGCCGGCAGCCAATGACATGAAAGGAGGAGGAATCCGACCAGCACTGGGGAAGACTGTGCAAACAAGACAGCTTTGCTAATGACATCCAATTGCAAAGTTGCTTGTTTTCACTGTCCCCTTATTCATCTGTAGCTCAAGCTATGTTGACCATGGAGCTGCTCACTGACCTTGTTGAGCTTTTAGAGCTAGCTGAGGCATAAGACCTTGTCACATATTGTGTGCTGTCTCTTACTGATGTGGTGATGTTGTAACAGGCTTACACACTTGTGTCTACCACGTGTGTCTTGTAGCGGTCTTGCTGCACTGTAGCACCATGCAAAGTTCAGTATCCTGCAATCCAGCCTGATAAAAGCCACTGTTTAACTGCGGCCGTGCTGCATTGTGATGCTGTGCATGGTTAGGAACCCTCAATCCAGCCTGTTTAGAAGACGTTGTTTTATTGCGGCCATGCTGCACTGTAATACTGTGCAAGATTAGGATTATCTGTAATCCAGGCGTGTAAAAAGCCGCCTGTTCTGTCCTCCCTATGTGTGTGGAGCATAAGTTGACAGGCAGCTAAACTCTTTCCCAGCAAGCATTGACAAGGAGCAATGTACGCATTTCAACTTTATTTCATAGGATAGTTTAAAACTGTGGAACATACAAACCATGTACTTACTATGATGCAACAGCATGCAAACATGAAGATACAATACAGGATGAAGAGTGTGCAGACATATACATGTGAGGGTACAGGATACATGTGATATCCTGTCTGCAGCAAGCATGAGTCTAACTACTATCTGTAAACAACAGCAATTGGCATAGAATACAACACTGTACAATGTGCAGCCTTGAATGGCAGTTTAACCTTACCAGCGATGCTAACTGTAGGTCTGGATGGGAGAGGATGGTTCTACATGTCTTATCTACATGTGTCTAGGAGAAAATGGCTATTAATAAAGATGACTATGATGTCAGCAGGTGGTCATGTGATATGGCCATGGGGGTTTTACTGGGACAAAGCTACAATAATATGTGCTAACTAGTGTGCCCAATCAGTCACTAGATCTGTTGCACCTGAAACACAGAAATACAGTATACAAATACAAAGAGCAAAAGAAATATAATAAAGGCGTATAGCTGAGTCATAACAGTAACTTTGGTATTGCTGTGATTGTATGGACTTGCTGAGTAAAGTTTACATGTCATTTATACATACACTGTGACCGCCGTAAAAAATAAAAATAAAAAACTACTAGGATTGCTGTATTTTATTTAATAGTCCTTCCAAAAACCTTGATTAAAGCGATCAAAGTGTTATATGAACCCCTTGATGGTACCAATAAAAACGTCTACTCATCCCACAAAAAAACAAGTTCTTACACAACTCCGTATACAGATAAATAAAAAAAGCTATGGCTGTCAGAGTAGGTCGACGTAAAAACACGCATCTCTGCGTAAAACATAAACAACTACAGTGGGTACGGAAAATATTCAGGCCCCTTTAAATTTTTCACTCTTTGTTTCATTGCAGCCATTTGGTAAGATCAAAAAAGTTAATTTTTTTGCTCATTAATGTACACCCTGCACCCCATCTTGAAAGAAAAAAAACAGAAATGTAGAAATTTGTGCAAATTTATTAAACAAGAAAAATTTAAATATCACATGTTCATAAGTATTGAAACCCTTTGCTGTGACACTCATATTTAACTCACATGCTGACCATTTCCTTCTGATCCTCATTGGGATGGTTCTTCTCCTTCATTGGAGTCCAATTGTGTTCTTTATTTTTGTGCATCCCCTGTGTTATGCCCTCTACTTCTTTGAAAGGTACTACCAAGTATGGTCTGTTTCCGAGGATAGCTGCACTCATCTATAGAGCATCCCTGATTGGACAATCAGTCATTCTCTCTGCTGCCAGCGCCTCTTCCCATCCAGTGAAAGGGCATTTTGCTCTTCTGAGGTGGGGTATAGACTTTTGTGGAGTCAGTCTTGTAGTTTTCATATCTGAGGGTCATCCTACTACCAACTTCTCCAATCCCCTTTCATCTTTCCAGTCCAAACCTTGACTTCTGTGCCCAGAACCACTACAGACCTATGAGGTAGTGTCAGATGTCTAGCTAGAGGTCTTGTCTCCTTCCCGTTCTTCATCCATGACACTGGTGGGCCGCTCAACCAGGTAATAGGACAGTGCTCATGCATTAGCATTCTATCGCCCCAGTTGGTACAGTGTTTTAAGTTATATTTTGGGTTTTAAGGTCTATTGGCGTTTCAATAATTGTTTTATTTAATGTATCATATTTTTTTTTTAATTTTGGGGAATGTGTTTGGTTTTTTTGGGGGTTGGTGTCATTATGAAATGACTCTCTACTGGCCGTCCTGCACCTGGATTAACACAGCCCCCAGACCTTTCAGGCTCCTGTCAGTCTGTAACACAAAGGGCAAATTATAGTCCATATAAGGTAAAATTGGAGCACGGGTTAAAGGCTCTTCAATTCCAAGAACAACTATTTGGTGTCCTCATGCAATGGAAGTATACTTTGGCATACTTTGGGATTGCTCACTGAAGAAGGGCATACAGGGGGGCTGCGATCCTGGCAAAGTCCATCATGAAACATCTATAATACCCCACAAGCACCAAGACGGACCTCAGTTAATTGATTGTATGGGCGGTGGGACACTGCTGTTCTGCCCAAACCTTGGGGTCCACAGGCTGAACCCCATCTTTAGAGACTATATGGACTAGGTACTCTATGCTTTCCCCGAACAGATGATTTTTGTGGGACTTTAACTTCAAACCATAGGAATCCAACCGTGCTAAAGCCTAATCCAGTTGTTCTAGGTATTCTGGGTGAGAATATAATAATATCGTCGAAGTAAATGATCAGGCACTAGTAGTTCAAGCCCAACAGGCACAGATTCATCTGTCTCTGGAACTCGCTGGTGCATTATTCACTCCAAAGGGCATATGCAAGAACTCAAAAAGCCCCATGGAGGTAACCAAGGCTGTCTTTTTTGCGCTTTTTTGGCAATTGCCACCTGTCAGTATCTACTTGCCAGATCCATAGTAGGAAAATAATGGGCTTGCCCCAGTATCTAGCGAATCTTCGATGCAGGAAAGTGGGTAGGCATCCTTCACCGTGCATACACTAAGATGCCTATAATCTAGTACCAGAGGGTCGCGTCCTTTTTCTTCACTAACACCGGCTCTTAGGGTATGTTCACACTGTGTTTTTTGGGCGGTTTTTTAGCGCCTTTTATGCACTGGAAAATGACCCAAAATCAGCCTCAGAGAAGCTTAAAATCTTTCTTCATTGAAAATAATGTAAAATCCGCCTTGTCGTTCACATGAAGCGTATTTCACAAGCATAATTGCGAGCCCATTTTTAACGCAATTACATCCATAAAAATAAGTGACATTTCAGTTCTTGAGGCATCTTTCGTTTGTAAAATCCCCATAGAAAATTATGTGGATAGGATTTTTCAAAATCTGCTTCAAAGTACACCTCTAATCAGGTGTATTTTGGAGTTTTTTTTAAGCAGATTTGGAAACTAATTTTGAAGCGTAAATAGGTTACATAGGTTCTTACCATGATGTACTTATACGTTATTTTTCCAGTAAGGGGTTAAATGGGGCACCAGGAGCTGCCTGTTAGTTATTTTAGGAAATGGACAAATCTTTTAACTGTAATACCTATAAATTTACTTATTCCTCAAGATTTTCTCTGGTTTTATTAAGAATTGCCCTCATTACTGCCTTCCTTGCATTATTAGAATTTTTGTGGGCATCCTGCTCTAGTAAGCTATGCACATACTTTCTATTTTTAATGACTAATCTAACTATAATCTGAAAAACATGTAGTGACTTTGTATCCATCCCTTGACTAATAATTTTAAGGTTGTCAAACGTTCAGCTCTTTAGATGCAGGTTTTGAAGCCAAAATCAAGAATGGATTTAAAATAAAGAGAAGTCTTAGGGAGACATGTATGAAGAAAGGCGCTTCGAAGCGAATTTTCGAGTCTCGTGTTCAGTATATAATGCACCGGAATGTATGAATGTGGTTTCTGTGGGATGATAAATGGAGTATAATGTTCTATGCGCCTCGCCTTTGTGTTAGGCTCATTACGAAACTTAGATAAGCTTAGTAGTAAAATAGAAACCATGGTACTGATCTTGCTTGGTGGACCACAGGGGACCTGTGGTGTGCTGGCTCTTGCTGTATGGAGAATAAAGGGTGAGAGCAGCAAAAATAAATTTCAAATTTAATGTAGTAAAAATAAAAAATTGTAAAAACTGAAAAACAACATCAGTGGGTTATTTAATGTAAAACTAGTTTTAGATTCTATTAAATTTAAATGCATTTTGTTGGAGATATTTTTATATTTTTGGGATATTATATATTTTTATATATTTTTATATGATAACATTTTTTATTACATTTAAATAATTACATTTTATATAGTTTGATAATTATCATAAATTATTTTTTATTATTGTACTGTTGTAAGTTGAGAAATATTGGAAATTTTTTCCCTAACAGCAAATCCAGCTCCACTTTGACTCTTCAGGCTCAAGCAGACCACATTGAGATAGACCTGCCTATTCGAGCAGTAATGTGCCTAGTTTTGCCAAACACATTCATATATGTGTCTAATATTACAAGTGTGGTGTGACACGCCCCCAGAACGCTCCCAAAATGCCTCCTCATGTTAGGTGCATTACAAAGTATTGAGTCTTATGAACACCCATGAGACCCATGATTGTTTTTTCTATTTTGAAGAGAATGAAAAAGGTTATTGACCTGACTGTAGAAAAAATATGCATATCTTCCTCAGCACCACAAGGTCTAAATGTGGTGATGTATTTTTTTATTCAAAGTTTATTCACTATTTGCAAAACTTTTTGAAAAATAAAGAAATTCAAAAATACTATTGAAATAAAAGTATGTTTTCTACTCTCTTCACACTAGCATCACAGCTTCCATTAACAGTGTAATCAGTGTTGGACTGGCATGAAATTTTATTCTGGGTCCCACCTGAAGAGGTGATTCTGGGGCCCACCAGTGGAATTGATTCTGGGGGCTCACACTACAGCTACTGTACATGCCTCTTACTCTCTGCCTCTTTCTCCTGTGGGCCAGTCCAAGGCTGAGTGTAATCATGACAGCTATGTCAGATCCATTTTCAAAAGGATGATGGCATATACTAATGGTCCTCATTCACTTTGCTGTTCTTGCCACCTCTGATATTTTTGCAGTCAAATATATCTTGAAGACCAAACTTGCTGATGAGAATGGTTGATTCATTGAACGAGTTCATGTAGACACTGACCCTTTCTTGAAAAATATATTATTACAGGTTATGGATAGTATTTCTTTAGATGAGACGTTGATCCAGGGATTTATTCTGATTGCCATATTTAGAGTTAGAAAGGAACAATTCTTCTAATATAGGCCAACTGGCATCCTATGCATTTTTGTCTTACTCTGAATCAATACAGTAGAGTAGATAGAGTAGAGTTATAGGTTCACCTTAAAGAACCTGTTTCTTTTTTCATCCTTAACTATGGAACTCAGCTTCTAACTCAGCTCGGAAAAGAACTAGAGCTTATAAATCTCTCCCTATATATGTAGAGGTTACTGTGTGCATGTAATTCTAAAAAAGCTAATATTGCCCAGTCTTAAATTACATATTAAACTATCAAAGAGCATTGTTACTTGGCTTTTCACAGACTTTAACCCCTTAATGCCCTTCACTATAAATGTACACGAGAGCGTTAAGGGTGTATGGAACAGGTGGAGACAGATCTGATTGCATACATTTAAATGCATCCGTGGTGTCTAAATGATTAATGAATGGGGCCGCTGCCATTGTGGCACCAGATCAGCCCCCCCATAACCAGACTGCGTGGTGCCATTTAGTTTCCATACACTCGGAGGCCTCCATAGCTACCTGTTTAGTACATCTATTACATCCTGCCAAAGGAAAAGTTTAATAGGAAATAAATGGAATCATTATAAAGGGATTCCATAACATACAATACTAATTGGTTCTGGGATGACCAGTGTATGTTGATACCATAACTTTATGGAAAATTGGTACAGAAGTCCCCAAAGTATCACTGTGATATAACGAAAGGAAAGATTACAGAAATGAAGCATATAACTAGTCCAGAGAAATCAAGTCCTTACATATAACAGTCAGAAAGAGCTGCTGGAAGCTGGAAACCTTTTTTCTATTTTGAGAATAGGAGTTTCTTTTGGTCATGCACTTTTTACACAATGTACCAGAAAAATAGAAAATAGGGTTACCCTTATCTGGTGCCCAAAGGAGCCGTTCATCCTGGGACATGTAAAGCGCAGTACAGAACATGTAGTGCCGCACTGTAATATAGAGAGGCGCAACTAGACTGCCAATCACTGAATGCGGTTTAGTGATACAGGTGTTATAGCCCTCGTTCACACGGCTTATTCTGGGACTGATTGGAGCCGTACTGCTCGCCGTATTTGTGCTTCAGTACGGCTCCAATCAGTCCCAGAAACTACGGTAATCCACAATTCTCATAGAGAACTATGGATTCAGTCTCTCCTCCCCGCTCGGCGAATCCACCGCGGGGGAGAAAGTGACATGCACATTATTTACGGCGTGTACACGCCATAGATAATGACAGTCTATGGGGCCGGCGAGCTGCCGGCCCCCCGCCCCCGCCCCGCTGCACGGCTGCCAGCGTAATTGCGGGGCGAAATCCATCCTCGCAATTACACCGGCAATAAGCCGTGTGAACGAGGCCTTAGAAGCAAAATGTTCATGATAATTGGTTGGATCTCATAGTCAATCACGTGTTGCAGATCAGGAGTGTCTGTCACATAGTATCATGAAACCACATTCAACATACAATGTACCACACCAGGAAGACCATTGTATGTTGAAAATGTTGCATCCTGAGGCCATTGTAACTTGAGGGACCATTGTACTCTACAGTACATTAGCACTGTAGTATATAGTATAAGAGACTAAATAATTGCATGTTGAGTACACGGGCAGGGGGTTAAATGTTAATGTAAAAAAAATATATGTAAAAAAATACATTCTAAGTTAAAAACATATCCCTTTTGATATTTAACAAATAAAAAAATACATTAAAAAGTTACACATTATTGGTACTGCATCGTCCATGAAAGTCTGAACTATTACAATATAACATCATTTATCATGTACGGTAAACATTGTAGAAGAAAAAATAATTTCATTGGCAAAATTGCATTTTTTTTTTATCAACTTGCGTCCCCAAAAAATTGGAATAAAAAGTGATACTAAAAGTTGCCTGTTTTCCAAAACGGTACAAATGAACATTTCAGCTGGCAAAATAAAAGCCCTCACTCAAAAAAACAAAAAAATTATTTGTTGCAGACAATTACGCTGCAGTGACAAGATAAATAATAGCGAAAGCTTTTTTATTTTATTCTACCGAAAACTGGAGTCCATAAAACTAAAACCTAAGCAAAAATGGTGCAGTTGCATTTATCTCATGTACCACCCCAGACTTAGGGAGGTTTTTTAATGCAATATATGTTATGATCAATGGCACCATTAAAAATACATCTTATCCTGCAGAAAACTAACCCTTATGTAGATGGAAAAACAAAAGAAAGTTATGGCTTTTGAAAGATGGGGAGGAAAAATGAAAACCAAAATTAGAAAATTGCTGTGTCATTAAGGGGTTAAAGAGTTTTTGCCACCTAGCAAAATCCCTTCTGAGGCCAGCTCTTAGGTCTCCGTAAGCTGGCATCAGAGAACGGGCAATGAGCCCGCTTACAAAGCTATGGGAGTTCCAAATGTACTTGAGCACACTCGATTGCTATATGCAGAACTCCTATAGAAATAAACCGGTCAGAAAGGGATATTACCAGATGGCAATACTTTTAGTGGACAGACCATAATTCACTTTCATGGCAAAAGCAGCCACTGTAAATCGGAGAACAAAGGTTATGGGACTTCCAGGGGGTGGGCCCTCAAGGGCACATGTATGAACCTTTTAGGCTAAAACCACTTTTTTGCCCATAAGTACAAGGGGCAAAAGAGGATTTTAGACCTAACATTTTCAACATGGGCCCTAAGGCTATGTTCACACGGTTTAAAAAATTGGACTTTTTCAGTCCGAAATTTTACCGCCGGGGTGCCAAAAAAACGGCGGGTTAAGATGGGCGAATTGATTCAACGAAGGGGGAATTCGTTTAGAATTTCAGGAAAACTTCGGTTCAGAACAAAAGTCGAACTTTGGGGTATTTGGGGAAACGAACTTTGCTTTTTGATTGATAAAAAGGGCTGCGAGCACATGGCGCTACAGGGGCAAAGCACTCTGGGGGAAGAAGGGCATAGCCTCATGACATGGCAGAGTAAAAGCCAATAAAAGGACCGGGGGGAAAACTGTGACGTCACCCACTATAAAAGTCCGGGCGCGACCCGGACTCACCTCCCTCACTGTGCTCTCGGGGAAGGTGCTCCCCGGGGGCTGATAGCTCTTAATGAAGAATTGATTTTTATATACGATTTCTGTGGGGTTCTCAGCTTGTTCAGAGACTGTTTTTTAATGTTCTATTTAAAATTTTTTTGGGTATTGGGATCTGAAATCCAGTGTCGTCCACTGCGCTGCATATCATTCAATATCCAAGTGGGATCTAGCCTTTCCCTGTTGTATTCATTTAAAGAAACGCGTTTTTACAATACAAATACCACTTCATTTTTGGCTCTCAATTCATTGCGCAATTTACACCCAGGGGTTAATTAACGTTGTTTTGCTGGTTCTCCCCCAAGAAACCGTCTTTTTCAAGGGCAAAATATAAAAATTTTTTTCCTGTAGCCTAATTCACAAGCAAAGGTTAATTACAACTAAAACTCTTGTTTGTGGCGTAGAAAACACCAATTGAAACCTACAAAGCTATATTTTTTGTGGGGCTCAATTCTTTGGGCGCAATTTACATCCAGGGGTTAATTTAGCGTTGTTTTCTGGTTGGCCCCCCAAGAAACCGTCTTTTTCAACCCAAAATAAAAATTTTTCCTTTTGCAAAAATTCACAACAAAGGTTAATTTAAAAAACTGTATCTCTTGTTGTGTGGTTAGAAAAAAACGAAATTGAAAACCTAAAAATACTATTTTGGGGGGCTCAATTCTTTGGCGCAATTTACATCCGGGGGTTAATTAAGCTTTGTTTTGCTGTGTCTGCCCCCAAGAAACCCGTTTTTTTCAACCCCAAAATATATACTTTTTTTCCTGTGCCAAATTTCACAAGCAAAGGTTTAAATTACAACTGTACTTTTGTTTTGGGGGCGGGAGAAAATGCAAAAATTGAAAACCGCTCCCAAACCTACTATTTTGTGCGGCTCAATTCTTTGGGCGCAATTAAATCCGGGGGTTAATTAAGCTTTTTTTTTTGGGGTTGGCTGAAAAAAAATTAAAAACCGTTTTTTTTTCAACCCCAAAAAATATAAAAAATTTTTCCTTAGCCAATTTCCCCAAAAGCAAAGTTAATTAAACTTATCTTCGTTGTGTGCGTGAAAACAGCAATTGTAACAGCAACAAAGCTACATTTTGTGGGCTCAAATTTTTTTGGCGCAATTTTACATCCAGGGTTAATTAAGGTTTTTTTGCGGTGTCTACAAAAAAAAAACCGTCTTTTTAAAACGCCAAAAAAATACTTTTTCCCCTTAGCCTAATTCATGTCCAAAGGGTTTAAATTTAAGCCTGTTTGTGCTTTTTACATTTAGTAAAACACACAGTGTTTTTAAACGCCATACAAGTAATTTTTTTCCTGCCTTTTTGTGGAGCGCAATTTAAAATACCCCAAGGGTTACCCAACTTGTTACTGGGTTCATTGGGGTCAAAAAAAAAGGGGGTTATATTTATTAAAATACAGATTCAACATCAAACGTGGCTGTACATTTTTAGAACAAAAAGTATGTCAGCAGAGGGGGCAGCTTTTGCACCCGCGAGTGGCAGTGGGACAAAATTCCTGGAACAGGCCCGGGCGCAGCACGCAAGGGACTCGCAGCAGGGGGCACTCGGGGGCCACAACTGCCGCTGAAACTAGCAGCCCTGGTTTTTTCACAACCCCAAAGGGGTTTTTTGATTGGGTTTACTAGTTCAAAACCCCTTTTCCCCCCAGATGAATTGACCAAACCCCCGCCAAAAGGGCGGGGGAAAAACCCCAGACACAACCATTTTTTGGCATGGCCCGGGGCGGGCAGCGGCCCTCACCAGTCCTCAGCCCCCCCTCTCCCCTCCGTTCCCTCAGCCCAGGATCTACTATGTGGTTGGGCTTTAGCACCATAATAGCGAGGATAACAAATTTTAGGAGGGACAGGGGACGCCGCTTTTTTCCTCCACGTTGCCCCAAATGCGCACCTGCGCCAAAAATCCGCCTCCCCCTCCCCACCACCACCACCAAACTCGCCCCACAAGTATGCTCCATCATAACAGTTAGGGCAAAAGCGGTTGTCCGCAGTTCTACACCCGCTTTCCCCCGGGAACGAAATCCCCACAGGGGAACTGCTCCGCGTCATGCGCAAGAAATCGATGTGTGGGTTTCTCCGCACCAACGCAAATCGGGAAAATGGTGACGGACAATGGAGGAACATGGTGTCCGGTTTCACCGAGGGGGGATGGTCCCCTGCGCCCGCATGGGGCACGTGTTCAACTGGTTGTGAAAAAGGTTCCCGAACTTCCCCGATTTTAGAAAATTTCTGAAATGGCCAGGAAAATGTGCATGTACTTTATCCCCCGTACAAACAGGAACACCCCCTCGAGTTCGCGGCAGAAGCCTCCCGCCAACACACCGATTCTGTTTCCACCCTTGGAATTCCAGCCCTGCACATGTTGGACCCACTGTATGAACAGAGAAAGGCCTTAACGTTTTTTTTTATGACCAGGAGCAGAAGTTTTCCCCCTGTGTAATTTGATGTCACCCCGTGGCAGCTATCGTGAAACCCCGTTTTTTGAGGCCCTTCAGGAGGCGAAAGTTATTTGTCAGTCGCCAGGGCTACGGGATGAATAACTCATTCCACTGCTTCATGCCCCCGGAACAATGTGAAAAATCGTCTGGGCAGGGGACGAGACTTTGGCGCTACATCTCGTGGCCACATGAGTCCCGGGGGGGACGAAATGGAGGAGGAGGAGGAGGGCTTTGGGCCCGAAGCATTGTTTTGGGGAAATTTATGGATTTTCTACCCGGTGACAAGAGGGAGGACAGGAAACAGCTGGAGGAGGGGATCAGATGAGGGAAGACGAGGTAGATGACCCCCAAAACCCCTGGCAGTATACAGGGGAAATGGAGGGAGGGGGCCCCCCCCGGAGTCACTTGTGCAGATGGCCCCCCAGCATCTTATTTGCCTGGCTATGACGTCAAATGGAGCACCGACAAGGATGACTTCTGGGTCTCCCCCTATTGGACCCCCGCTACCGGGCCAAAAAGGGGCCTTTTTCCCACTTTAAGGGGAAAACAAACTAAATACAAGGGAAAACCCCGTAATCATTTTGGGTGCTCCAAATTTTCGGGTTTTTCCCTCCTTGACAGGTCTACGGGGGGGCCCCCAGCGCCACGTACTACTGCCGGGCTGCTGGGGAAGGGGGGGGGTAGGAGCAGTACCAGCTCCCAGTAGTAACCTAAGTCTGCAGTCATGAGAGCGCTTCCTTTACCCCCCTATGAGGAGGGCATCCCAGCACAGCAGCAGGACCGGAGCAGTCTCTGAACCAACAGGTTTTTTGGGGCCCACTGGACAGCACTCTGCCACCTCAGTTAGAAACCGCTGGCTACGGGGACCAAATGAGGGGTTTGGCCGAAAATTGCCCCATTTTTCAGTGGAGAAACTGTCCTGGCCCCGGCCAGTAGTGTGGCATCAGAGCAGGTGTTCAGTGCGGCGGGGGGCCATCGTTACACAAGGAGAACCCGCTTGTCCATGGGGAAATGTGGAACGACTGACCTTTGTCAAAAATGAAATCAGGCGTGGATCGGCCGGGAAATTTCCACACACCAATGCCTTAGGCGTCAGTCTGGGTTCAAACTACCTGCCTCAGCCACTATTCTGATGCCGCCACCCGCCTGATGCCACACATCTGCTGACAGTTTCTCCATCTGCCTACCACCATCTTTACCAGGGACTGGTATTGCCACCCACCTCAACACTCTGTCATTTTTTGCCACTTTTATGACCTCATGCTGCTGCTGTTGTTGCTGTTGCCGTGACATCCACACTGTGTCATTGTGCCACTGTCCTGACCTCATGCTGCTCTGTGGCTGTGCCATGTCCTCCACACTGTGCCATTGTGCCACTGCCTGACCTCATACTGCTGCCAGCCGTGACCTCCTTCTCAGTCTTGTGCCACTCTGTGGCTTCCTCGTGATTTGCCCCCTCCAGAATGTCATTGTGCCACTGCCTGATCTCATACTGCTGCCGCCGTGACCTCCACACTGTGTGATTGTGCCACTCTGTGGCCTAATACTGTTTAAACATAACTTTTACTAAATTATTTAAAATTATACTTACTAAACCCCTATAATCTACCACAACACACCTAAATGATACAGCATACTAAATATCATCCATCAGTGGAGAAATTCGCCCTGATAAAGGGCGCTCCGCTTTAATGACAGATAATATCACTGTAAAACGTGTATTACAATTCTTTAATCACAGCTATCCCAACGCGTTTCCCCCCCTACAATTTTGGGTTCATCAGGGGATTCAAAAAAACTCTTTCGCTGTGGAATAAGAATACGCTATATACAACGCAAATACAATCTATCTATGCGGATATATCACCTTATGGGGTGAGATAGAAAAAGTGATACTTAACTTAGAAGCTGCCAGGTATAAAGTGATAATCCTCCCCAGCCCCCCTTTGGTATGCTGGCACCCAGGATAGAAGGGATACAGAATGATTTATTTCTGCCTCCTTAAATACCTTACTTGGCCCTTTAGAGTATAACAATAAATCCCCTACATTTCAGTATTGGTGTATATTTTTTATACTTATTGCCGGGTTCTACTTAACCTGAGCGCATATCCCCCTGCCTTTTCTCAGTTTGGCGTTCCGGAAGTTGTACTGCGCATGACCGGAAAACTAGTTTAAAATGTCATTTCGATTTGCTTCGGCGAAAGCAACGCTATGCTAATCCCAAAAGGGGCCCCTTAATGAACTTTGCAATTTGGAAATGTTTTATTGAGTAGACCGTACTTGGTCTGTTTATTCTGCTCTGTTTTGTTCGTACTCTCCACAGAGGACCAATATCGATTTTTCAAAGCTGACTGTATTTTATGCATCATTATTATATCATTACATTTTTTCATTATATTCATTGATTACTTATAGTCTGATAATTTCTGTCAGCTTAAGACAATGAATTTTTGTACCCCGAATTTATTTGGCCCTGAATCAATTGCCCATATTACCCTCTAGACATCCGTTACACAGACGACCACTTTAAGAAATCTGGGGCTGCTTAGCAGCTATTGGCGGTCTGGGCGGATAGTTGAGTGTGCGGTTTTATTTTGGTATGGAGACTGATTCGGCTGCCGGATGTATGTAGTTTGGTCTCCGGTGGCGCTTACCGGAAGTGACCAGTGTTGTCTTTTTCAATGAGAGCAATGTAATATGTACGGCGCCGATAGTTATGCCCAGTTTTACCATGCGCATTTGCCAGGCACCTTTTTCCTGGACATGCGCAGAACCTTTCTTTAGGACGCCGGACTGCGCCGCGGCAGTATGGGGCTTTAGTATTAGCATAGCGTTGCTTTCGCCGAAGCAAATCGGAAATGACATTTTATCTAGTTTCCGGTCATGCGCAGTACAACTTCCGGAACGCCAAACTGAGTAAAGGCAGGGAGATATGCGCACATGTTAAGTAGAACCCGGCAATAAGTATAAAACAATATACACCAATACTGAAATGCTAGGGGATTTATTGTTATACATCTAAAGGGCCAAGTAAGGTATTTAAGGGAGGCAGAAATAAATCATTCTGTATCCCTTCTATCCTGGGTGCCAGCATACCAAAGGGGCTGCGAGGATTATCACTTTATACCTGGCAGCTTCTAAGTAAGTATCACTTTTTCTATCTCACCCATAGAGGTGATATATCCGTCATAGATAGATTGTATTTGCGTTGTATATAGCGTATTCTTATTCCACAGCGAGAGGAGTTTTTTTGAATCCCCTGATGAACCCAAAATTGTATGGGGGAAACGCGTTGGGATAGCTGTGATTAAAGAATTGTAATACACGTATACAGTGATATTATCTGTCATTAAAGCGGAGCCGCCCTTTATCAGGGCGATTACTCCACTGATGGATGATATTTAGTATGCTGTATCATTTAGGTGTGTTGTGGTAGATTATAGGGGTTTAGTAAGTATAATTTTAAATATTTAGTAAAAGTTATGTTTTAACAGGGATTATAATTTTGCAGTGATATAGGTCAAAATCCTCTATTGATATAAAATTTGTAGTAATTCCTAATACTGTTTAGCCACCTCCAGAATGTCATTGTGCCACTGCCTGATCTCATACTGCTGCCGCCGTGACCTCCACACAGTGTGATTGTGCCACTCTGTGGCCTAATCTGTTTAGCCGCCTCCGAATGTATTGTGCCCCTGCCTGATCTCATACTGCTGCCGGACCTCACACTGGGGTGATTGTGCCACTCTGTGGCCTTATACTGATTTGCCGCCTCCAGAATGTCTTTGTGCCACTGCCTGATCTCATGCTGCTGCTGTCGTGACCTCCACACTGTATCATAGTGCCACTCTGTGGCCTAATACTGTTTTTCCGCCTCCAGAATGTCATTGTGCCACTGCCTGACCTCATACTGCTGCCGCCGTGACCTCCGCTCTCAGTCATTGTGCCACTCTGTGGCTTCCTCGTGTTTTGCCACCTCCAGAATGTCATTGTGCCACTGCCTGACCTCATGCTGCTGTGGCTGCCGCCGTCACCTCCACACTCTGTCACTAATGTTGCCACCTGAGCTCTCAGCTTGTTTTTTTTCCAGCTTTCGCTGGCATGACTTTATCAGGCTACATTCCCGCTTGAGTTTTTTTGGTCAGTTTTGCCCTCTTAAGTGCCCAGGGAATTTTATAGTGAAGCAATTCTAAGAGCGGCGGCAGTCATCTGCGTGTCATACTAAAACACAACATTGTATGAAGACCAAACCAAGCTCCCTCTGCATATTTAAGCATGGCACAACGTTCTACAGCACCCTGCAGGCTCTGTGCAGCCTGGAAATAGCTGCTTTTTAACGCGATTCGTGCCGAAGTAATTCGGACCGAATTTATTTTTGTCGGAAAATTCGGCGAAGTGACCGAATCGAATTTTTGAGAAAATTCGCCCATCTCTAGCTGGGATACGTCCAAGTCATTACGGTAATCCACAGTTCTCATAGAGAACTATGGATTACGTCTCCACTCCCTGCTCGGCGAATACGCCGAGGGGAGAGATAAGTGACATGTGCATGTCTATGGGCCGGCGAGGTACCGCCCCCTCGCTCCCTCCCCCGCTCCCGCCCCCGGCGTAATTGCGGGGGCATAATTACGCCCTGCAAATACACCGTGTAAACCTAGCCTAAATGTTAAAGATGAGAATAACCCTTTATGAAGAAAAGTTCTAATTAAGTTGCCATGAATCAGAAAATTCTTTTTTTAAACAATGCCCCCCAACTTTTTCAATTAAGATCTTAGTGTGTCAGTTTAAAAACATACTGCTCCAAAGCACTGCCATTAACATACTTGGCTTTGTCGAACCTACAAATGAAAAATAAAATGACTTTAATGAGAATCTCGAGTCTAGTTAGCTGACTCCAAAACAAACAGATGGTGTGTGCAGTTGCTTTGACAAGCCACAGTAGCATTCACTTTGGCTCAGAATTTAAGACTTCAAAATGAAAACATTATTTTAAGAGAAAATAAGACTGTGATCTTCTCTCTAGATACAGAGAACAGTACTTAATTAGATTATGACCCTAATTATGACTTTACAGGGGAAGTCCCTTTGTGGATTTAAAAAAATATTTGTTCTGTATGTCTTTACCTTTAGGCAGAACCTGCTCTGTGTCTTTAGTCATGCATTACTGTTTTTAAGCTCTATGTTATTACAGCTTGCTTTGTTTAGCTATAGTGTATATTTTAATGTATGGTAATTTTAAAAGCAACTTCTGTCACATAATGAATGTTTTTACCATTCCTAATGTTCTATACCAGAGTAGTGTAGTCCTAAAATTAAAGTTCCAAGGCCCAAGAGTCTGGTGTAGGCAAAATTAATAATGATGGGGGTTGGGCACCATATTTGTAGGTGTAATCATAGAATTAGATGGTGTGATTATAAAAGTAAGAAGCATAGTGCGGTATACCAGGATACCTCTGTTACCTCCATGCAGTTATTATATAGCAGTAAAGTATTTTCTGATTGTGAACATATTATTTTGTTTTTTATATGACCCGGACCACCAGTATAAATATATGAATATGGAGTTTGCTGCCAAGACATCGCTACCGTTTATTTCTTCAGCCATTTACAGCTTCTGTAACAGCATAATTCTCAGAGCAGAACCCTAAATATTTTCATACTTTAATCCGGATCCCAAAATTAATTCAGACCCCAGAACAGACCTTCAAAAATCCTTATTTACTAACCAATACCAGGTCCACTTTCCTCTTCACTTCTGAACCATTTAGGCTCATCTAATACAGGGCCAGCCATAGTGTATTTATTATGTCATACAGTGCCAGCCATAGAGTGCCCTTATATTGTAAGCTATACTATGCCTCTTAAACAGTGACAGTGGTAATGTGCCTTCATTTCATTCGTCTATCAACAGTGTTCTACCCTTATAATGCAAGCCAAAAGGTGCTTCTCATCTCATAGACCCTCAGCTATAGAGGGCCTCCTTATCTCATACACTTTCAGCTATTGTAGGACTCTCATCTTACGTAACACCAGCAACAATATGATCCCCATGAAGTACCATCTATTGCCCCTCATTTCTAAAATGCTCCTCTAGGATACAGATCTACTAATTCCTGGTTTTCCATATAGTAAGAACCATCAACAGTGCCCCCATAAGGATGTGAGCCTCATACCACGTTCTAGAACAGATACTTTGGGCCACATGTATGAAACGGTTTTGGTCTAAAACTCACTTTTTTCCCTATAGAAATCACTAGAACAAGTCAGAGTCATTTCCAGATTGAGCCACAAACTTTTTCTTTCCTCTAGTTCCCTTTCTGTGTGATTCTAATGGTGTTGACAAAAAAGGGCTAAGTCCAGCGGGTCAGTTGCCGATTAAGCAGGTTTGTAGACGATGGTGACTTCCTGTTCTCCATTGCTTAGTATAAGCACAAAAACACAATCATGTGACTTGAATGATCACCCTGGAACTTCCCTGTCTGCGACATGGACACTACAGGTTTTTTTTAGAAAAAAAATCTAGGAGTTCAAGAAACCTTTTATAAAGAGTGCCCTGCCATACCTTTGCATGCCTCTGCATGCTGTACCCCAGCTCCACACTGCAGCTCTGCTTGTTCAGAGTGGCATAAGATCACTGTTTCAGTGCATTAGGACAGAATGTGGAGAATGAGCCTTAGATATTCTTAAATCTTACATAAGTTAACGCATGCCTATCATTCCCAAAAAAATATATATATATATATTTAGTCAGCTGTATGATACAAGTGAAGTTAATTCAAGGGGCCCACCAGTAGAGTTGACCCTACAGCTCCTGAACATGACTGCACATACCGCACAAGACTGCTGCACTTTGCCTCGTCCTTTTTCAATTTTTCTCTGCCTTTCTCCCTCAACAGAAGTCTCAGGTATGCCATCCCCAGCAGCCCACCACCAGCTGTTTCTCCTTTTTCCAGGAGAATGCCTGCCATTACTACCTTTTGTAGAATTTCTATAAATGTGAATTTACTAGTTACCTGTAGCAATCTCTTCCAACTGTTATGTCACACATGTGCTGTATACTTTTAGTCAGTCAGCTGCCTCCCCTCCAGGACTGAAAAATCAATGCTACAAAGTTAAACAAACCCACCATCTAAAACCTAACTTTATTAAATCCATTAAAATTAGTTTAAATGTACAAGAGCTTTACACATAAGAGCTATCAAAAATAACCAATTGATACTGCCTATATCTATATAAATACATAAGCATTTATACATAAGTTTGGCTAAATAGCGAATAGCCTATCAATATACAGTATAAAGGATGATATATATAAGAGACTAACTCTCCCTTATCATTTTCCCTATTAAGCCCTACTAAAGGCCAGGAATTCATCAGACATACGACCTGAACCTTTGTGTTGCTCCTTATTTTACGAAGCGTTTCTTCCTCATAGATAAAAGAAGGTTCATCAGGGGACTGAAAAGCAGACCATTAATGCCAGATATAAACGCTGCAGATGATCGCTCCTAGATGATACTGATAAAGACTTCCTATACCCCGTTATGTCCTACCTTATATATACTCTCCTAACTGATGAGATGCATTCCCGGAAGATCCGCCCCTGCCATACCACGATACTCGGCATCCTTGTTTGACTACTGCGCATGTCCTGGCGGAAAAGACAACAGTTACCATATTCTAATTCACCACGCATGCGCTGAACTCCTTAATATTGGACCAACCCGTCTAATACTGCGAACCAGCCAGGGGCCACGCGCATGCGCCATAGCAGGCAGTATGTTAAAATAGCCGAAAGTTTGCTTAAAAAGAATCTCAATCTATACCACCTAAAAGCAGGTGCTACTCCCTTGGTACCTCTAGCTTTTTACAATCTACCCATCTATACCACCTGTAATAGGAGCATAAACCTGAATACCTACACCTTATATTAACTCCTATTAAGGGTATATACCAAAAAACTGTTGCTTCTTTTTTCATATATATATATATATATATATATATATATATATATTTATATACTATCTTTTTTATATATATATATATATCATAAAGATATCCTAGCTTGAGAAACAAACAACAGAAGGTGAGTACCAGCTATTAAAATAACAAATTAATACAATAATACAGAGATACACAGATTGACGCTTATGGTCTTCTCTCTCCTTTCTTTTTGTGAGTTTTTACAGCACCCAAAGAACATAAAGATATCCTAGATAATTATGGGTCCAGGGGCTACCCTGCCCTTATTCACAGCCCATTAGCTAGGACAATCTTAAAGTGAATCTCCCAAGCAAAATAAATTGTCATTATTATTTAAAGAAAACTGCCAAAATACAATACTTCATTTTGGCCCTCAGGTTGCATCGTCTTTAGTCTATAGGTCCATTCTGTTTCTTTACAGAGTAGTTTTTGTCCATATTCCCCTTCCTAGATAATACATAAATTTTTTCTATACACACAAAAAATAGACCTTGAGGATCCTCTGCATGTTCCTGCCAAATATGTCTTGCCAGGGGAGTTTCATGTCTATGTCTAACATCACCTAAATGTTTGTTAATAGGTACTCTTATCTGTTTAATTATCTTGCCCACATATTGTTTACCACAAGAGCAATTGCACAGATAGATGACTCCCTTGGTGCGACAGTTCATAAAGTTCATAAATTCCTTTGTCTGTCATACATACGAACAGGCTACACATTTGCCGCACCTATACACCCCCATGGGTGTTCTTTCTAACCAAGTTCCTTCCCGTCTCGGGGGTAAATAGTGGCTATCAACCAATCTATCTCTCAGTGATCTACCTCTACTGTAGGTAAATTGAGGTCCTTTGGGCAAGCATTCAGCTAACTCTTATCAGACCTCAGAATACCCCAATGTCTACGTAGGATTTTAATTACTTCACTACTTCGATCATCATAGGTCCCAATTATTCTAAACTGTGTTGTCTCCTCATTTTCTTTCTTATCATTTAGATTTAGCAAATTATTTCTTTCCCTTGCCAAAGCATTTTTAAATGCTGTTTTAAGTACTGAATGAGGATACCCTCTCTCAAGGAATCTCTCTCGTAGCTCGTTTGCCTGTTGATAATAGTCCTCTGTCCTAGAGCAGTTTCTACGAACCCTTTGGTATTGTCCCTTTGGGATACTTTTCTTAAGACTGTTGGGATGATGTGATTTCCACCTCAAAAGGCTGTGTGTTGCCGTTTCTTATCAAAAAATCGAGGTGTAGAGTAAACCCATAGCATCTTGAGAGATTTTTAAATCCAAAAACGAAATTTTGTTTTTGTAAATCTCATGTAAATGTAAATTTGAGGCCAATTTTGTTCCTATTCAGAGCCTCAATAAATGCCTTGAATGACGTCTCTGTGTCTTGCCACAACACGAAGACGTCATCAGTATATCTTCCCCAATATAAAATATTATTTGTTAGGGGCTCCATTTTCTTTCCGAACACTAGGGTCCTTTCTCACCAGCCCAACAATAGATTAGCATATGTGGGAGTGCAGAGGCTCCCTATAGCCGTACCCCTGAGCTAGTGGTAGACCCTGGGTCCGAAGAGGAAATAACTGTGTTTAAGGGTAAACTCCAGCAGCTTTAATACCAAGCTGTTATGCCATCCACTGAGACAAGCTTAATATACCGCTCAATACTGATCCCCTCTAGTTTTCTCAGAAGATCTGAGGTGTCTCTCAGATAAGAGGGTTACCATTTTCAGGAAAATGTCTATCTCAGGGGAATCTTGTGGTGGAGAGAACCTCATACTTTTTTAGTTTTGAATCAGTCTGTGGTCCTATTCTCCTCCCATGTTCTCCTTCCTGTAGAAGTCCAGCTAATACTCTTACCCCTGAATGATCTTCTGTTGTAATTCCCAGCTTATTATAGATCTGTGCATTATTATTCTTAAAAAAAACTTGAATCATTTGATTTTTCTGATGAAAATCCTTCACTCAAGAAAATTCATTAAACCTCATTGTAGGGACAAAATATAGTTCCTTAGATAAAACTGCCAATTCATCATCACTTACGGACCTATGAGATAGATTTATCACCATATTCTGTTGTTCTCTATCCTTTTAGACTATTTGCCTGTTTTCTCTCTTAGCATGTGGGGTGGGCCACACTGTTGGTCCAAAAAAGAAGGCAACGAAGAGGAGGAGGAAGAGGATGGAACGGCATTTATGGTAGAAAATAAATGGGATTGGGATTCCCTGACGCGACCTATAGCTGTTGTCACATGTCACATTCTATATTCCATGATCTACTTCCTCTCCTCCTCCCTCTATAATTTCCTCCCTTATAGCATCTGTAGTTTCTACTTGTGTAAGTTTCACTATCTGAGAAGTCCAGATCTGACGATGATACGTCAGTCTCCGTAAACTCCCGCTCACACAAGTATGCAAAGGCCTTACTCTTCTTAAATTCTCCAAAATCACGTAAAAATTCTGTGTATATTTTTCTACTGAATTCTTTAATTGCATTTCACATCTACAGAAATCAGGGTAATTTCTCAATTTTACTGCTTTTACAATTGTCTCTTAATTTTTTACCAGTGGTTTCCAGAATTAATTTCTCCCTTCAAAGAGTATTCCCATCAAATTTAAGGATGAGTTCAGTAACTTGTTCCCACATTTTAATCAACTGTGGTGACATTGATCTTGGGGACAGGCTAACTTGTGATCTTAGTCCTTTAGAAACTATTTTGGCTTTAATATAATTTTCTAGACACTGTGTTTCTCAAAAAGATTTAAATATTTTCTTTATACGCTATATACAATTCTTTAAATATAGATTTTAAATTAATTTGATCCGTATCTTCCAACAATATTCAGACTGAATATATTCTCTGGACCTCTGTCATCCATTTATTCGAACTTAGGGGTTCACTTTGAAAACCTTCCATTTAAAACAAATCAGAGAAAAAAAATATCCAATCTCCGTGGTTCATGAACCAAAAAAATCACTGCTACAAAGTTAAACAAACCAACATCTAAAATCTAACTTTTATTAAATCCATTGAAATTAGTTTAAATGTACAAGAGCTTTACACCTATTATCAAAAATAACCAATTGATACGGCCTATATCTATATAAATACATTAGTAAGTTTGACTAAATAGCGAATAGCCTATTAGTATATAAAGGGTGATATATACAAAAGGCTAACTCTCTCCTCCAGGACTGCCATCAGGAACTTCAAGACCCCATACAGCAAAAGCATTTGGGACCCCCACCCATTACAGATTCCTTTGTTGCACAAAATTAGTTTATCCTCTTTTTTTATTCAAGTTGAACAGTGGCCTTGATAGAATTGCTGCCTAATGGCTGCCCTGCTCCCCTCTAACCCTTCCATGCTGCTCTCATTAACCTCTTGCAGTAGTAATTTTACATAGGATAAGGCGGTAAAGACTGTAGTATGATTCTTTATCGACTGCTACAGAACATAGCTCAAACAGATTATGAGGAAGCGATAATGCTGCAGATCTCCCTCTTTACTAGAATATGATTATGTACCCCCAACAAATGTTACAGGCACCTCATGTACCTTATATTTTCAGAACAGATAACTATTATGATTGCATAAACATAAACGGTAAAACTCTTGATAATTCCCAAGATCGTCATGTATCTCTTTAAAAAATAGCAATTCTACTGTAGGGAGTACCATTTCTAGATTGCACTATATACTGTGCTTGGTTCTGGGTTTTTATAAGAAACTATCAATAATTAAATTGCTCCTCAGCTGTCAATATACAATGCTTGTTGTTTCTTTTACTTGCCATTATTAACGATCTTGTTTTTCCGTTTTGCATTCTCTTGGGTATTTTATCCTATCTTTGGAACATTGCATTGTATGTATTTTGCACTGTGGTTTAAATGATTAGTTAGTGATTCACTGTTTTGTGCAGAGATCTGAAAGTGCTTTTTACTTCCTTTTGTTACAAGTAGTAAAATCTTGTATCTTGTGTATCATATAACTGAATAGAACCATGCTTACAGGTTTTCTAGATGTGATTAAACCAATAATGACTTCTAATTATTCGGAACATCTTAAATGGATTTTCCCACCTTCACAGCTATTTCAGGCTCCCACCTCCTGTGAGTGGTTCTACAGCACTGACTGACATTTCAGCTTTGCTAGTTCTTGTTCCTAGCTGTGCCTGTTAGGCTAGGTCTACACTGCATCGGACAAAAAACATCCGAAAGCAGTTTTTTTTCCAATGCATGTTTCGCGAAAAAAAACATGGTCATTTCTATTTTTTTTGCTGTTGGCCCATACAAATGATTGTATGGAAGACAATGAAAAAACTCAAAGCGCTGGCATATTACACAACATGTTGTATAATATGCCGGTGCCAAAAGATGATCAGAGAAAAAACTACCTGTGTAGACTACAGGTTGTTTTTTCTATTAAAGGCTATGGGCTGCCTGTACGATTGTATTTCATTGCAGTGGAGATATGCTTTAGAGGGACATTGATGATGGGGGGGTTGTGATAAACAACAACACTGTCTCATCAAGATGTCTGGCCATAAATGTGAACTAGCAGAACTGTATTTAGTATGAGAGGAGATTGTGAAGATGAGCAGAGTGATTCTTTTACATTCACACTCATCTGTGTATTTACATTGAAAGATCAAAGTCACTCTGCGGCCCTAACAGCATATCTCTCTGTTTAGTGAATAAAAAGATAAGGCTTTTTTTCCATGAGAAAGATAAGCAAGCTCCTTCCTGTTGATAAGTCGAAGCAGGGAGTTACGTCAACAATCCAGAGGGAGCTGGTCGGTAACTAGGAAAGCTTGTGTAACACAAGCAGGTGATAAGAACTGTTCTAGCTCTCAAAGGAAGCAAAATCAGAAAAGCAATGTATTTAGTAACTTAACAGATGGCTACATTTTGTTATATTCCTAGATTAGGTGCATCAATTTTACTAGGCAAAGCATATCAGACGCCAGATTTTTGACAGGTCATTAACCCCTTAACGACCTTAGATGTATCCATACGTCCAGGTCATTTGGGGGTTCACGCACCTGGACGTATGGATACGTCCTGAGGATCGCGCGAACGCTAAAGCAGAGTTGGCGCGATTGGCGCGGGGTGTCAGCTGTATATTACAGCTGACATCCCGCAGCGTCGGCCCGACCCCAGATCGCTCCAGGGAGGGCCGGTTAACCCCTTAATTATCGCGACCATCGGGTCGCAATAACTAAGAGAGACGCAGGAGGAGATCGCTCCTCCTGTGTCTCTGTCGGCGGCAGAGAATGCCTTCCGGGTTGTCTGTGACGTCACAATGCCCGGCCGTGCCCTGTGAGCATGTCCCGGGCATCGTGACTGACAGTTGTCATAGGAACCAGTCATAGCAACAAGTATGCATTGATTCCTATTGAATGAGAGATCTAAAGATCTCTCATTCAAATCCCCTATGGGGAAAAGTAAAATAAAAATGTGAAAAAGTGAAAAAAAGTAAAAAAAAGTGAAAAACAAGTAAAACACAAACACGAAAAATAAAATAAAAATACGTACACCGCCCTTTTCCCCTTTACAAACACCTATCGCCCCAAAAAAGATCAAAAATAAATAAAGTACCCATATTTGGTATTGCCGCGTGCAAAAAAAAATATGGAACACCTGTGCATCCAAAATGCACAGTACACCCCTAGATGAGATCCCTGATGGGTGTTGAATCCAAAATGGGGCGACTTCTGGAAGGTTTCGCCTGTTCTGCTACTTTGGGGGCTTTGCAGATGCGACATGGCCCCACCAAAATCTGCGTTCCAAAAGCCAAATAGCGCTCCCTCCCTTATACGCCCTGCCATGCGCCCAAACAGCAGTTTACACCCACATGTAGGGTATTGCCGAACTTGGAAGAAATTGCTTAACAAAGTTTTAGGGTTCTTTTTTCCAGGATTCCTTGTATATAAAACATTTTAAGCTAAAATTTCAGATTATTGAAAAAAAAATTTTTTAATTTTCACAGCCTTATGCTAAAAAAAATTTGTGAATCACCTGTGGGGTCTATATACTCAATGCACCCCTGGATATATTCATTAAGGGGTGTAGTTTCCAATATGCGGTCTATTTAGGGGTGTTTATTAAGTTTTAGCACCTTAGGGTGTCCCCAAACCTGAAATGGCGCCTAAATAAAATCGTATTGAAAATGAGACCCCAGAGTATAGTAGGTGCTCCTCCTATTCTGGGGCTTATGGGTGAGGCAAATAATGCACTAGGGCCACATATGGGATATCTCTAAAAACGGCAGACCTGGGGGAATTGATATTAAGTTGCATTTACCTAGTCACATTTACCGTATTCCAGTGAATAATGGATAAATATTGAAAATCTGCAAAAAAAGTGAAATTTTGAAATTTCACCTCCACTTTGCTTTAATTTCTGTGAAATATCTGAAGGGTTATCAAACTTCCTAAATAGTGTTGTAAATACGTTAAGGGGTCTAGTTTCTCAGATGGCATCACTTATGGGGGTATCTAACATGCAGGCCCCTCAAAGCCACGTCAGAACTGGAGTGGTCCCTAAAAAAATGTATATTGCAAATTTTCTTGAAAATGTGAGAAATTACTACTAAATTTCTAAGCCCTCTAATGTCGTAAAAAAAAAAAAAGACATTTAAAAAATGATGCCAACCTATAGTGGACATATGGTAGATGCTAGTTATAAACTATTTTGTGGTGAATAATTATCTGACTTGCACGCAGAAATTTTGCAACTTTCAAAATCGCAAACTTTTCCAAATTTTCATGAAATTTTGATATTTTTCACAAACAAACAAGGATTGTATGGATAAAAATTTCTTACTAACTTAAAGCACAATGTGTCACGAGAAAACAATCTCTGAATCACATGGATAGGTGAAAGTGTCAAAAAGTTATTCTCACATAAATTGACACATGTCAGATTTCAAAAATAGGGCTGTGTCAGGAAGGTCAAAACAGGCTGGGTCCTTAAGGGGTTAATTCAGGCGCACTATATTCTCATTTAATGTGCCTTAAAATTGGCGTGGCAGCGCTTCTTGTTCTCACATGTCTCCCATTCTCTGCAGAAAAAACAGTGACGATGTCTGTGGCAGGAAACACCACAAACTGCATGAAAAAACACCATGCTTCAGCATGCTGAGTTTGAAAAATACTGCCATCGATAAAAAAAATACACCAAAAATGAAGAAAAACAAAAACGGCACAAAGAAAATGCAGTGTATGTAGTGCATTTAATAAAATCTCTATTTAAGGGAGTTGTCTCCCTACAGAGTTTCATAGGATGCATGAATTAAGTACTCTGTAACTTCCTGGTTCAGACTGACTGTGATTTGCATACAGCTCAATGGTGTATTCAACTCTGTGTTTTCAGTTGCTAATTAGTTCAGATTAGCTCAGAAGCTTCTCAGAAACTGCTAGCAGGACTTTTTATCTGATCCCTCAAACAAAAGCCCTAATTAGAGCTGTTTACTTTAGATAAATCAAGCTTTTTACTGCTGCCCAGCACAGAGGCTGCCGCGACCTGTGTGATGACATCACTCACTGCTATCACATAGAACAAACAGCAGGGGGGAGAGATGTTTACAGGTTGGTTACTGAGGGAACTGAAATAGTCAGGGAGGTGATTAATTCACTTGTATCTCCTTAACAAAAACAGATGAACAAAGCAATATATTTGGAAAATGTCTTTATTTTGTGTTCCCTACAATTTGAAAGCTATTCTTTGTAGCGAGACAACCCCTTTAAGGATATGTTCACTTGTGATTTGGATGATGATTCTAGCATGGATTTGGCACAGAATCCGCCTCAAAATCAGCGTCCAATCTGACTTCAATCCTTCTCTCATAGTTTCTAATGTAAAATCCCTGTTGTTGTGCATGATCAGCGTCCAAATCTATCATCTGAACATACCCTTTTCCTCTTTCAGGATACAAATCAGCTGTGTGAACCTACTCTAAGTTAAAGGGGTGCTCTGACACTACAAAATGCTTGTTAATATATTGGGGCATGATGAGAAACAGAAGAAAAGAAGAATACTTACCTCTCATTCGCTACGACCATCCGGTGTTCCATCAGTAGACTTGTCCGTTCATCGTTCATGTGATAAGTGCCGCCAATCACAGGCCGCAACATTCTCGTGACTTCATCTGTCACATAAAGGATGAATAGGCAAGACTACTGCTGGAATCACCAGGATGACCTCAGCAACAGAACCAGAGGTAAGTATTATTCTTTTCTTCTATGTCTCATCATGCCCCGAACTAATGAATTTTCTGTAGTGTCGGAACACCCTTTTTTTGAAAAATAGGTGCTTGTCATTTTGTACTAGAAGGAGACATCACTTTCTAGACAATATTTTTTCATATAAAGGCATTTCTGTGGTAAGTGATATAAATTATTACTGTAGATTAGGTTGGCAGCTTCTACAAATCTAATGAAGCTCTTGTGAGATTAGTACTTCTTAATTAAATGTACATAAACTCCTGGGACCCCAAGGCTTGTTTGCAAGAATTGCTTCTCTTTTGAAACACTCAGGAGAATTCCGTAAATCCATTATTAATCTAAAAGTTCAACAGTGTAAACAACCATTTAGCGAATTCCCGCTATTTTCAAGCTAAATGTTTTATGATGTTCATGATAAATTGCTATTTACATAATATATTTGTGACTCCTACTAAAAAAGCGTTTATAATAGATTACATTGTGATTTACCATTCATCACTAAGAATCTTTTATAGATCCAACATTATCATGAATAATGAACAAAGATACTCTGTCCTGTCATATATGTGGTGTTTGAACATAACACGTGATTAATTTAAATAACAGTTAGAATTATTACATCAAATATTTTATACACTCAATAATCCAATTAACATAAACACATACAAAAATTGAAAAATGTAGCATATAAATGTGTAAATGTTGAATGAATGAATGAATATGTCACACAGATTCTTATGGCAAGACACCCCCTGTCACTTCTCTATTTAAAGTTGACCTGTCAGCTGGTGTACATTACCTTATTGGAGAGCAGAATGTGAAACAGAAGAAGCGGATGCCATGATATATAGGTTTATGCGATTTAAAGTGAAAATTTATTTTGTTAGGACTTTTTAAAAAACAGTGAAAGTCCTGATTACCCTGCCTACATAAAGTGATTGATACCTTTCTTTGTATTAGTGTGTGTACAGAGCAAACTCTAGAAAGCAACTGCAGTGGCCAGGTGCCACCAAATTGCAAAGGAACAGCACAACACACATCATCTGGGGAGCAACTGTGCAACATCTGAGTTATGGTTAATCTAACTCCAAACCTAGGGTTAGGATTGGACTAACCCTAACTCTGGGCTGCCTAAGTGTTTGCTAGGATAAGAGTTAGGGCTATGGTGAATTTTTTCACATTTTTGCCAATAGTCGATTCTGGCTAATCCAAATCAAAACACTTACTGTAAATTCAGGTTGACCAGAATCCAAAGTGCAAAACTCATCATAAGTTAAAACCTGACGTAAATAAGTTGCAAATGATTTGTAAGCTCTTTTACTCTTGAAACGTGGTCATAGACATACAATAACAAGTCAAAATGTTCATCTAAGCTATCAATCTTAACTTTCTCCAATGCTTGGATCACCCAAAGGTTATTCAGGTGAAGGATTTCTCCTGCTTTTTTAGATTTGGTCACATTAACAGTGGATATGTAATGTAATATTTGAAATTTCAGAATTGGTTACCTACTTATTTATTAATTTCAGCACTGTCTTCTTGCATTGTAGCACTGGCTTACAGAGCTGGAGATATTTGCAATGATCTTTGCTGCTGCAGTCCATGACTATGAGCACACCGGCACTACAAACAACTTCCACATCCAAACAAGGTAGCAAACATATTGGTTTATATCTTCCTCTTATACCATTTATCCTCTTTTGTTCTACTCTATATTGTCTTTATACATTTGGCCTATAACATGTGCAGTATCTACAGTAGAAGCTTTTGTGTTCTCTTTTAATGTTTCATGAATTGAAGACTAAGAAAGTGTTAAATTCATCATCTATATAGCTTTTGTCAAATCTCCTTTCTTAGATCTTAAACCATCATATTTCAGAGGTCTTTTCCCTCCATTTATATCCCCTCATACCAAATGTCAATTAATGTAAGTTCAAGGGTTGGACTAAACTACCTTGATTCCACAAAGGTGATGGGAATGAGGGTCAACCTTAAATCTTTACAGAACAGTTTTGTGTACCCTATAGTTGTATTCACTGGATCTCATGGTATTTTGTTTGGGCTCAATACCGTTATCATAAGACTTGCCCCTCATACAGGTTTTTCCCGGGTTTCTACTGATGGGCCCAATTCATTTCCTTCGGAAAAAGGGAACATCTATAGCCCACAGAAGCAAAAATTAAGGGGGATTTTCAATACAAATCCCTAGAAATAAAAATTTTTTCTTGTGCCCTTTGCATATTGTATTTTTGGAGGCTTTTTTTTAAAGAAGAAATGTTCTTATAAGAAGAAACCCTCCTAAAAAACTCCCTTTTAAAGCGAGTATCCCAGCTGCAAAAAAAGTTTTTCCCCATTTTTTTTGGGCACCCGTAACCACTCCCTCCTGGGGGTTTGGGCCCCCCATTACCCTTTTTTTTCCCTATTTCCCAAAGTTTTATTACAATGTAAAAAACTGCTAAATGTAGGTTTTTCTTCTGTGGGGTTTTTTTAAATTATACAAGAATTTCTAACAAATAAAACCCCCAAAAGGTCGGGAATCAGTTTAAACTTGCATACTTCCCCCTTTGCTTTCCGGGTTTTTAGATTAAAATATCCCTTTTATTATCCCCCACTAAATTTTATATTCGGTCCTCCTTTTTTTTGAAGCCATATAATTAAACTCTCTAACACATTGTGCTTTTACAGACTATATTATTCAAGAGAACAATGACTAAGTACAATCAATGAGTTTTAGAATGTAGTTTTGAATGAGCAAAATAAATGTATAGGGATAACCTTTAAAACTATAGCAAAGAAGCCTTTTTAACTAATGTTCGACAGAACATTTTTTTTAATTTTTTTTCTTCCCCGGTGAAAGAATAAATTTGTATTATAAAGAGGGGTTTTGTTCCCCAAAAACCTTCCCTTTGAAAACAATGGGAAAAATATTTAGATTTTAAAAAAAAATTTTTTCAGTGTTTTAAATACATTTACAAAAAAAATCAGAGTTTGGGGGGAGGCCAAAATTTTAGAGAAGGGGTGATAGGTGTGGTGTCCTTGAGGTTTTTAAACCCCCTCAAAACAGACATTTACAGTATGAAAAGGGTATACTCCATTATAAGAGGACTTTATGGGTATATATTGCCCGTAAACCCAATTTTCTATTTTACCCCCCCAAACACAATTTACTTCCTTTTAAATGTTGTCTAATCCACCAAACTAGCAGGAACACCGCCACACCACCATTCTTATACCATAGCAAAGGTGGACCACTATTCCTTCTATGGCCTAAATTAATAACCAACCTCAGTGTCCAGTAAATGAACAGAACTCTCTATTCTCATATCATGGCCTGAGTACCATACTTAGGTGGCCCACCTTCAATCCATCAGTGGTGATCTTTAAACATACAAGAAAGTGTCAGCACTCCAACTTCATCATATTTTTTTATTTAAATTTACGAAGAAAAAAACCCCAGGATTTTTATTCGCTTACTGTGGGGGATTGGGTAAACGCAATTTTTTTTTAGGGGGGGACGTTCTTTTTCATAATTCTATAAAGTTTGAGGGAAGGGATAAAAAGGGACCCTAAAAAAGGTATGCATGAAATTTGTTTAAACAAATAGGGGGAGTGCTGTTGTTTATGCCTTTAAAGGCTAGCTACACTGCATTGGACAAAAAAACAGCCAAAAGTGACCGTTTTTTTTTCCTGATGCACGACCGCAGTTTTGTCACGTTCTGTGCAAAAACCACGGTCGGTTCTCCTTTTCTGGCCGTCACCCATACAATTGACAACAATTGACATGTTGCAGATATTGAAAGCAGAATTTAATACACTGCAAAAAAGCACTATGTTGTTTTTTCACTACGACCTGAAACAAAAAAAACTTTCCTGATTTGGGCCCAATTTAAAGGATTACCAAAATTATTTATTTTGCCAAATGCAAGTTTAATGGGACGGGGGAACTTTTTAAGGTTTTTTATTACTTTCTGCAAAGCCCAAAAGTTTACAAAAATGGATTATATCCTTTTAAAAAATTTGGACGCCCATATGAGAGTATGTTTTTGGAATTTCTGACGGGGTTTTTTTGGAACATCTTTTTAATTAGCCACCGGTGGATGTTTTTTTAAAGCACACCAGAAACACCCTGCTTCTTTTGTAACATCAGGGAAATTCTAAAGAAATAAAAAATATCGGGAAAAAAATTTGGGAAACCCTGCAAATCTGGTTCACCCTTTTTTTTGCTTTTCATCTGTGCAAAAAAATTTATATGAAAAAAACAACAAAGATGGGAATGCCACCCTCAACCACTCAAAGGGACAAATGTGTTTTGGCCCACATGTGCATATTACCCAAGAACAAAACAAAAACCTTGTGAAGAGCTGGAAAAGTGTTATTGTGATTGTGTCATTTCCACATAAAAAGGACGTTTAAATGGACTGAAAAAGGCCACCTGCCAGGAAGAACCTTACTCCAAAAGAACAATAAAAGCCAAAATAATGTTTGGGAAATGCACACAGAAACAAAGACCTACATTTTTGGAACATGTCGTGGTTTTGATGAAAAAAAAAAATGGAATGTTTGGCTTTTAATTTCAAACATTAAGTTTTGGGGGAAAAAGGGGCAAGCTTGGAAGCCCAAGAACCCCCCATCCCCAAAATGTGGAATTTTGGGGGCGGGAGCTTTATGTCGTTGGGGTTTTTTTGCTGGGAGGGGGCACTGGTGGGACTTTTACAAAATAGATGGGATCATGTGGAAAAAAAATTTTTTGGCAATACTGATGCAAAATTTCAATCATCCCCCAGGGAATTTAAAAACTTGGACGTAAAATTTAAACTTTTTTTTTAAATGGGGCAATGATCCAAAAACATTTCTGCCAAAAAGGGAAAAAAGTGGTTAAAGGGGGTTTAAACCCAAATCAATTTTTTTTTGGGGTGACCTCACCAAATCTTTTGGTTTTCAATTTCCCATTGAAAATTTAGGGCAAGCTGAAAAGGCAGGTGTGGGCCGGGCGATTTTTCAAACATGGTCAAACACAGGGAGTTCGGGCAGGAGGAAAAAAAAAGGGGCCAAAAAATTCCCCACCAACTATTGTGAAAGCTTATAAAGGATATCCAAAATGTTTGACCCAAGGTTTTACAGTTTTGGGGAATGCAAACCAAAAAACTAATTTATGCAAACTTTTGACTTTGCAGAAAGTAAAAAAAAAGCGCCTTAAAAAATTTTCCCCCTCCTCTCCTTTTTATTCTGGCCAAAATTTACCAAATTTTAAATAATTTTAGTAATCCTAAAATTTTACCTAAACCCGGGTAAGGGTTTTTTTTTGATTTCATGTCAGATAGTGAGAAAAAAATGCAAAATGTGTCCTTTTTTTTTATAGTGTTGTAAACTTCTGGTTTCACCTGTAATGCGTCGGCGCTGAAAGTCGATCGTAGATAAAAATGACATACAGGTCGTTTTTTCTATTGTCCTCTAAGGGGCTACCTGAATGATTGTATTTTCAGCATTTTTAAGATCCTAAAAGTGCCGAAAATATGATCCCCTATTTCAGAGTAAAACATAAGTGGTTGTAATGAGAGCCTGTTGAGATTGCACGTTGTCCTTTGGGTTTATAGGGCTCCCTATAGGCCCCTAAAAAAGGGTACAAATTTTTTGATGTGTTTTACAAAAATTTTTTTAAAGGGAAACTTTCAGTTGAACAGTTGACCCTGGAAAATTCTGACAGACCAATTATGATTGTTAATGCCTCATTCTCTTTCACAGTACTGCAGAGCAGAGCAACAAGGTACTGGATGCTATTATACTATAGTGGTATAATAAAATATAAAAATCCACTATGATATTAGTCGATTGTCAGATACTTATAGACTGAAGCAAATCCATAAATTTCACATTATTATTCACTACTCTTTTTGGGATCTCATTCTGCCTTAAGTTTCATTTTTGTAACTTGCTTTCTGTATCAACTCCATTTTAGGTTTTGACATAAAAGAAAGAAATGACAATGCCATTGTCTTGGACATTCCTTCTGACACCCATACTTATTGCAGTTGTCGTTTCAGTAATTGAAGTGTCAGTTGCAGGCTTTTTATTCAGCAGAGTAATGTGCTATTGCCGGTGGTGTTGGCATATTATACACCTTTCATCATATACTGTACTCTGAGGAACAGACATTGTTATAGTATCTATCTAAATGTAATCTGTAGTCAGCTCTCTGTATCTGATTTTTCCTAATGTGGTTTCTAATCCATTTAAATAAAACATATTAATACATTTACAGTAAATAGCAATTAAGCATACACTTAATGTCAAGATAGGGCAAATAATCTATTTTTATGATACAATTTCCCTATTTTATTACATCCATCAGTACAAAGTCATAGAAATTATTGTATTTTGTAGGATGAAAAAAATAGAGAGAGTGTGTGTAATTGCCAACATTAAAAAGTGCAGTAAATAAATCAAAATATAATGTTGTTATTATCTGTCTCTTCACCTACAGTATAAAATTCTCTGTTCATATGGGAAAAGATTTTATGGTAGGAAAATATTGCTTTATGATATCAAAGAACCTGGGCAGAAATTGTTCTCAACGAACTATAAATTATCTGAACAAATGGACTTATGTTACTGCTCTATAAATTTGGTTGCACCCAAATACATATTTGAGTAGGTTACACACTGAAATTGTTACAAACCTGGTAGTGGAACCTTTTTAATTTTGTAAGATATGTTGCTACTTGAGGAGCAGAGATTCAATAATTTTGGACAAGACTGAAGTATGTAAAGGTCAAATGAAGAAATTTTCATGGTGTAACCAGGAGGCTAAAGAGGCCTTCACTATCCTCCATATCAAAGTTATTAAAATAACAAGTTGCAGCACCCACATTATGACAAGAGTTAAAGGGTTATTTCCATCATCCCGTTCTTAGCTCATTGTTCCCCACTGTTAAAATCAGACAAGTTGTCAAATACATTTACTTTTTTAAAGTCAACTAAGCTTAAGATTTCAACCTTTAAAATCCCCATGGTGCAAGTGTGCTTATGCCTGGTTGCCTAGGGACCCATCCGTCAGCTTCCTTTATTCTGTTTGAGCATACGTGTAAAATACCGTTTCTTCTTCAATTTTCAGGCATAATCCTCTTTCTTTACACTGACATGGTATGGACCACCTTTTTTCACATCATTTTTTTCTGCATTGTGATTTAATGTTACATGGAATTATTGGGATTTAAAGGGAACCTGTAACATGCTATCTGATCTGCAGGCACAATGATAGAGCACATGAGGCTGAACAGATTGATATGTAGTTTTGTGGGGAAAGATTCAGCAAAACTTGGAGCTTATTTATTTACAGTGAAGGAAATAATTATTTGATCCCTTGCTGATTATGTAAGTTTGCCCACTTACAAAGACATGAACAGTCTATAATTTTAAGGGTAGGTTAATTTTAACATTGAGAGATAGAATATCCAAAATAAAATCCAGAAAACCACATTGTATAAATTATATAAATGTATTTGCATTTTGCTGAGATAAATAAGTATTTGATCCCCTACCAACCAATAAGAGTTCTGGCTCCTACAAACCAGTTAGATGCTCCTAATCAACTCATTACCTGCATTAAAGACAGCTGTCTTAAATAGTCCCCTTTATAAAACACTCCTGTCCACAGACTCAATTAATCCATCAGACTATAACCTCTACAACATGGGCAAGAACAAAGAGGTTTCTAAGGATGTCAGGGACAAGATAATAGACCTTTCAAAAAAAATGGAAAAAATAAAAAGACTGAAAGACATTTTGGGGGATCATGCAAAATCTCACCTCTGGGGTATCCTTTATCATGAGGAAGGGGAGAAATCAGCCTAAAATACACAGAGAGAACTTTTTAATGATTAAGGTAGTGGGACCACAGTCACAAGAAAACCCCTTGGTAACACAAATTGCGGTAATGGTTTAAAATCCTGCAGTGCCCGCAAGGTCCCCTTTTCCCAAGGGAAGGCACTTTGTGCAGGCCCTTTCTGAATTTTCCCTCATCACCCCTGGTGATTTGTGAGTGTTTGGGGAAAAAGGTTTGCTATGGTCAGATGAGCCCAAAAAATTGAGCTTTTTTGGTTTCATGCTGCCTATGACCCAAAAAAACACCGCCCCAAATTGTTAAAAATTTGAAGGGGGAAAAACATTATGTTTTGGGGGTTTTCTCTGCAAAAAGGGCACGGGAAACTATTTCCCACGGCATCAGGGGAAAATTTGGATGGACCCTTTGTCCCCGTAAAATCCTGAGTGAAACCTCCTTCTTTCCGGCCCAGGGACATTAAATTTGGGTTGTGGGCGGGGTTTCTTCCGCAAGCTTCCCCCAAAAAAATATACACCCCAAGGAAACAAAGTGGGGGCTCAATAAAACCCAATTTAAGGTAAAGGGAAAAAAAAGGGGCCCCAAACCCGTCTCCAGACCTTAATCCCTAGAAAATTTTGAAGGGAGTTGAAAGTTCGAGTTGCCAACCCGCCCAGCCTAAAAATTTTTTAATGATTTAGATATGACTGAAAGAGGATTTAAACCCGAAAATTCTTCCTGACTTTTGTGCAAAAACCCTTTCATCATCAACTAAAAAAAAATGTCGATTTGTGTGATTCCCAACAAGGGTTTTGCCCCCCAAAGTTTAAGTCTTGTTTCCAAGAGTGTTTCAAATGTTTATTTCTCACTGAAAAAGGGCAAAATTTTTTATAATTTTTTACAATTTTGATTTTCTGGATTTTATTTTGGATATTCTATCTCTCAATTTTAAAAATTTAACCTCCCCTTAAAATCATAGCCTGCTCATGTTTTTGGTCGGGTGGGAAAAAAATTACACTTAACCCGGGGGAAAAAATTACTTTTTTCCTTCACGTAACTTTTTGCTTTTTTGGGGTTTAAAGAAGTAAAGTAGGCCAGGGGTTTTTTAACAAGGAAGCCTGGGTCCCTTTAAATTAACTTTTGGTTGGGGAAAAACCCCCCGCCCACTGACAAAAAAAACATTTGTGACCTTTTTAATAAGTTATCATTTTCTAAAATAATACAAGATGCAAATCCCTCACCAAATATCCCATATTTGCAAACCAAAAAAAACCCCAAACTATACAAAAGGGCCAAAAATTACCAAAAAATTCCAAATTTTCACTCCCACAAAAGGGGACCTGATTTTTTCTCCCAAAAACACAACCCCAAAAATTTACCCCCACTTAGTAAATGAAAAATTTTCCCCTATACCGGGTTTCCTAAAAATTTTTTAAACGGGGGCCAGTTCCCCTGTCCCTCAGCCCTTTGGAGGGGGGAATATAAAAACTGGAAAAAAATTCCAATGCACAGTGCAAAATATTTTTTTTGAAAGTTTTAAAAAAAACGGGAATTTTTTTAAAATTATTTAAAATAAAGAACAAGTAAAGTTAAATCAAAGTTCCCGGTATTTCAAGGGAAACTAGGGGCCCTGCTTTTGGCTTTTGAAAGGGTTTCGATGCCCGGTTCCAAATTTTTTTATTGTTTAGTGTAACAAGGGGTGAAAGTGTGCTTTCATTTAGTCGGGGATTGGTGGAGATTTCAATGTTTCATTCTAAAAAAAAGTCTGTTCAAGACATAAGTGTTGCAAAGATGGTTCCCAAATTTTGAGTGCAGGGTTTTCGGGACATTAGGATTTGTCTCAGGGAGAGAGATGCAAAAAAATTTAAGAAGGCTGCTTAAACTTGAAGTGTTTTTCAGAGAGTCACAACTGCAGTTCAGCCAGTTTTTTTTGGTAAATTGTACCCACTTTTTTAAATGTCAATAGAAAAGGGGTTTACGGAAAAGCTGTTTTCTTGTTATGGAGATGAAGCTCTTTTAAAATTTTCATTGGAAAAATCCTTTTTTTAAATTTTCCAGTGAATCCCCACATGTTTTTTTTGGGAATGCAACCCAAAGGTTTTTCCGCTAAAAAAATTTTAGTGTGGGGTGGGCGAAATTTTCCCCCTTTTTGGTTTTTTTGAGGAGGCCCAATTTTACTTCAAAATGCTTTCACATGTGATTTATATTACAGATGAGCTCCCCTTTCCTTTAAGTTGACATTGAAAACGGGTTTTGTAAATCTGTTATATCTGTCAGAAAGGCAAAGGGGCCATTTCCATTCGGCATTGAGCTTGGTACTTCCCTTTGTTTTTTTAAAGCAAAAAAAAGTGTTTAAACTGTGGAAAAGTAAGGGCATAGAAATGCTTCAAAACTTCCCTCGGGCTCCCCCACGGATTCTGGGTATACAGAACATTTGTAGGCAAAAAATTTGGCCCCAGACGAAAATTTCCTTTAAATTGGGCTGTTTTGGTTTTTAAAGCATTAGCTCTAATTTAAATTAAAAAAAAGATTCCTCAATTTTCTAAAGGCTCCCACTTCAGTGATTTAATACACGCCCCCTGTTGGGGGGAAAGAGACAAAGTATTTGGGTATTTTGGGTGAAAAATGGGGGTTTTGTTTGTCCTTTTCTTGGTTAATGGGAGCCCAAATTTCTCCTTTCTTTGAAACCCCCCCATGCTAGGGGGGCACCCTCGTTTTCCCCTGGGGAGTTTGGCCCAGTCCAGCCAAGACATTCACAGTTTGGCAAAAACCCTTTTTATAGACCCTCCTCTTCCCGTTTGGGTTTTTTCTTTTATGCTTGCAATACGCAAACTCTTCTGTGACCCTTTGAAATTTGTCATTCGTCCCTTTAAAAAAAAAATTAGAAGTTGTGCAAAAATCACGAAAATTTTATTTTTTCGTCGAATGCCAAGGGAAAAATAGGAAAGTTTTTTTTTTGGAAATTTTGCAATTGCTGATGGGAAAATTTTTCCCTTTTTTTTCAATTTCCCTTTGGGGTAATTGGGAGGTCCTTTAAAGGGCTCACTGTTTCTTAATAAAAAGGCCTTCCCCTGGACACATCTTTTGGCAACAGAAAGAAGGGGGGGTCTTTAACAAATTCCCCCCTCCCAAAAATGGGGGCCCCCGCCAGGGGGCACGTTTTTAGCTTGGCAAATTTAAAACTTGCTTGCGGGGGTGGGAAAAATTTTGCTGTTTCTGCTTCACAAAAGTATTTTGTGAGTTATCAATGTATTTTTTTAGTTTTAAAATTTTTTATCTGTCTCAAATTTTCCGGAAAAAAACAATTTATTTTTTATCTTTATTTTTGAGTTTGTTGTGTCGACGCAAATTTATTCTTTTAAAAACAGACACATATTCGGCATATCAACACCAGCTCTTTCCTTGACGCATGAAAAAGTAATAAAAGTCCACTGTTCTTTGAATATTATACACTCCGAGTCAATTTTTCTCTTTCTTGAGATTTTTCCTGGGTTTCCCAAATTGGTTTTTTGTAAAATACAATGTATTATATTATATAATACACTATACAAAACAATTTACCACAAAAAAAATTACCCCCACAGAACAGGTGACTGCCCCCCAATGCATCTAAATCAGTCCCTCAAGCAACCTTGCCACCTTTCTTTTCACCTAACCAGTGCCAATTTAGAAAGTTTTTAAAAATTTTTTCAAAACCTAAAATTTTAGCTAAATTTCTTTTGTTTTTTACAAAAAATCAGGGAAAAGCCCCCCAAATTTTTTGCTATGCAATTATTTAAAAGTTCAGCAAAAAATTTATTTTTTGGGTGTAAACTGTTTTGGGGGATTGGCAGGGTTATAAGGGCGGAAGCGTTATTTGGTTTTTTTAAACTCAGTTTTTGGGGGGTCCCTTTTGTGTTTGCCACCCCCCCAAAGTCCAAAAACGGGAAACCTTCCCAGAGTCGCCCTTTTTTGAAAAACAATGATATAAAATTTATATATTTAGTTTTATTACTTTACAAAAATAGAAATTGTCAATAAAAAACTGGGTTTTAGTTGTTTTTGGGGGATGACTATTTATGACCGTGCAGTTTAAATGAATCCTAGCTTTACTCAGAGGTCAATTGATTCGCGATACCTAATTTGGATTTTTTTAATTTTTCCGCTTCTACACAATTTTTAAAAACATTTTTTTAAAAAAAAAGGAAAATACTTTTTGCATCGCCATGTCTGAAAACCCTGAATTTTTTAACTTTTTTTGGGGTTTGGGCTGTGAAGGGGGCTTTTTTTTTTGTGACTAAGTTGATTTTTTTTTGGGTTTTAAATTTTTGGGTGGACAAGGTTTTGTGACTGTTTTAAATCTGTTATTTGGAAACAGGGTGAAGAAAAACTCAACCCTAGTGTGTTTTTTATTTTTTTAAAACGTGCCACCATGCAGCACATGACAAGTTAGTTTTACTTTGTGGGTTGATCCCTTACGGTGATCCCAAAAATTTAATTTTTTTTATGTTGAAGTGTTTGTGTGGGGTTTTTTAAAGCGTGTAAAACATAAATAACACGCGTCTTCTGATAGCCAAACTTTTTTTTATTTTTCCGAAAACAGAGTGTGTAAGGATTTTTTTTTTTTGCGGGATGCCCCAATGTTTTACTTGATGTCACTTGCATTTTATGGTTTTTTGATTGCTTTTTTATTTTACGTACTGAGGGATAAACAAAATAACATTTTGTACGGGTTTTTACGGTGACCGTTGGGTTAAAAAAAATGACAATTTATGGGGACAGGTGTTATACATGGCAATATAAATTTTTTTTAAAAATTTTTTTTTGTCTTTTTTTGGGGAAGGGGGAAAATTTAAAAAGGGGAAGGGCGGTGTAGTGTTTATTTTTTTTTCGTTTTTCCTTTTTTTTTCCTTTTTCTTTTCCACATGGGGGATTGAATCAGTATACAGACTTGCTGGGGTGCCATGAAAAACCTTTGTAGATTTTCCCCTTGCTGACCACTTTTTTTACAGATTCCACTCTCCAGATGGGCAATTTCTGAGCAATAATCATGATGGGGGCCAGGCATAGATCACCCCCAAACAGAAAAACTTGTCTCTGAGAAAAAATGTGGAATCTATAAAAAATGTGTCTGACATTGGGAAATCTACTAACATCATCACCCGCTTTCCCAAAAAAACCTGAAAAATAAGCAAGCAACAGGGAAAAGGGGGAAACACATTACAATCCATAAAAATTTTTGGGCTTCTTTCAAGGTGGGCACTTGTCCCACCAAGCGGCTCTTGTCTCTCGGCTTTCCTGACCCCGGGGAGGGCTCCGCCCACACTGGGGGGGCTCCTGCCTGCACTCGGCGGGGCTCCGCCCGACACCCTTTTTTTACTCCTCCCCCTGGGGCACCGGGGGGGCTCCTGCCCGACACTCGGGGGGGGGCTCCCGCCTGACACTGGGGGTCTAAACAAAATTTTCGGGCATTATGACCTGCAACTCTTTTTACCCAGCTTTCCCGACACCGAAAAATAAGGGGAAGCAAAAAGGGACTGGGGAAAACACATTACCAAACCATAATAATTATAAGCTTTTAAAAAAAGTGGTCACCTCTGCCACCAAATGGCTTTGTCTCTCAGCTGTCCTACTCAGACACTTGGGGGGGGCCCTGCACAAACACTCGGGGAGGGTCCTGCCCCACACTCGGGGGAATCAAACAAGAGGGGGGGCCTCCCCCCCTGGCTTACAAGGGGGTTCCTTCCCGCCCCCGAGGAGGGGGGGCGCTCCCAAACCCGGTTAAAAAGGGGGCCCGCCCTGAACAGCAGGGGGGGCGCTCCCCCCCCGGGTTACAAGGGGGCTCCTGCCCCGAACAGCAGGGGGGGGGCTCCCAAGGGGGGTCCTGCCCAACAGCAGGGGGGAGGGCTTACAAGGGGGCTCTTGCCGACACGCAGGGGGGGGGTCCCAAAGGGGGGTCCTGCCCCGACACAACAGGGGGGGGGGCTCCCACCCGCTTACAAGGGGGGGCCGCCTTTTCACAGCAGGGGGGGGGGGTCCCAAGGGGGCCCCTGCCCTGACCAGCGGGGGGGGGCTTACAAGGGGGTCTTCCCCCGCACAGCAGGGGGGGGCTCCCCCTTTACACAGCAGAGGGGGGCTTTTACCTGGTTACAAGGGGGTCCTGCATTGCGTTTCAAGGGGGCTTAAATGACATTAGAGAGGGGCTTCTGCCTTGCCTCCCTGTGGCGGGAAAGCTGAGGATTGAGTCACATCCTGCGTCAGTCCTCAGGAATCAGCCCCCGACGCAAGTCGGACTGTGGGGGGGGGGGGGCGGGCATCTGTAGAGGAGGGAGGGGCCCGAGTGACGGAGGGCGGGCACTTACAATATATGGAAGGTGCCTGTGAGTGAGTTATGGAGGGCGGACACTCTACCCACTCACCTCCCATATATTGTAAGTGTCCGCCCTCCGTCACTCAGGCACCTCCCGTCCTCTGCAGAGTGCCCGCCCACACCCATTCCACCTAAGCTGGCCCCTGCCGTTGCGCTGCTCTCGATGGCCCTCACGTCACCCGTCACCGCCCACGACACCTCCCATAGTATGGGAGGTGCCGTGGGCGGTGGCGGGTGATGTGAGGCATCATGAGCAGCGCAACGGCACGGCTTAGGTAGTGATTGCAGCAGGGTTCTCGTGGACTGGGGCCGTGCCGTTGCCGCCACCGCCGGTAGCTTACTGCACGTCACATCAACATCAGCGACGGGCCGGATAAAAAGCCCCGGCGGGCCGCATGCGGCCCGCGGGCCGTAGTTTGAGGACCCCGGCCTTATACTATTAATGAGTAAAGATCAGTATACAAAAAATAATATTACCGCTATATAGTGGTGTATACCAAAGTAAACAGGTGCCCTACAGACTGTATATTACCTCCATACAGTAACCATGTAGTGATAAATACCAGTGTACACAAGCTCTGCAGAAATATGAGTCATTACAGTGAAGTTACATCTTGTTACTCACAGGTGACGTTTCTCTCTGATGTTTCATTCACGTTCCCTTTTCTTCTGCATCTGGTCCAGACCTCCATGATGACTTCTCCCAGCCACCACTCGTTCCTGCAGATTTGGACACAAATATCTTAGAATCCTCACTTTTCTAGCACCTCCCTCACTGCCCCCCACTTCTGTAGAAGCTTTCCAGAAGGGGGAGAGTGGGTACAGGCCACAGCTTAGAGGCCCAGTCTCCTAGAGGGGTGGAACGGAAGATTCACCCCCTGGAGATTGTGTTACAGCCATGGGCTGTACCCCTCAGAATCATGTTACCAGGTAGATAGACCCCCATTAGATATGTTGGTAGACCTATAGGCAGGTAGGTTGGTAGGCTCAAGGTAGGTAGGTAGGCAGTACATAGGTACATAGGCCCCAGGTTGGTAGGCCACAGTTAGGAAGGTAGATTGGTCCTAGGTAGGTAGGTAGACAGGTCCCAATCAGGTAGCTAGGCTACAGATAGGTAGATAGATTGGCCCTAGGTAGGCAGTAGTTAGGCCCCAGTTAGGTAGGCAGCCCCAGGTAGGTAGGTAAGCTGTAGGTAAGCCCCAGGTTGCTAAGTAGGCTGTTGCTTGGCCCCAGGTAGCTAGATAGGCAGCAGGTGGGCCACAGATAGGCTGTAGGTGGGCCCCAGGTAGGTAAGCTATGGATGGGCCCCACATAGGTATGTAGGTATAGGTAGGGCCCACATAGATAGATAGGCTATAGGTCAGGCCCACATAAGTAGGTAGGCTATAGGTGGGGCTTATATAGGTAGGCAGGTGGGTAGGGTTTAGGTAGGGTACAGGGGCCCATATAGGTAGGCAGATAGGGTTTAGGTAGGCTATAAGGGTCCATATAGGCTGGCAGGCAGAGTTTAGGTAAGGTATAGGGGGCTTCATATAGGAGGTAGGATTTAGCCAAGCTATAAGGGACCATATAGGTAGGCAGACAAGCAGGGTTTAGGCAGGCTATAGGGGCCCATATAGGTAGGTAGGCAGGGTTTAGGCAGGCTATAGGAGCCCATATAGGAAGGCGGACAGGCAGGGATTAGGCAGGCTATAGGGGCCCCTATGGGTAGGCAGGGTTTAGGCAGGCTCCATTAGTGTTAAAAAAAGTGAAAAAAATAAATAAAGAAATAACTTACTTATCTGTCTCCACAATCCCCTGATGCGATGAGCTGCGGGTCAGTCTCTGAGTCCGGCACCGATGGCGCAATATGACGTCATTGCTCCTCCCACATCTCACATTAGGCTTAAAGCCTACTTAGGCTTACCAGGTGAATTAGCCAGTCTGACTTCTGCCTCTGAATGCTCGGGACAGAGGGCCTGGGCATTCTGAGGTAGGATGCGCCGGGCCCCGCAGTTCTGCGCCTGACCACAGGGCCTGGGCTCGGACGCGGACCCCGTAGCAGTTGCTACGTCTGCTACCCCGGTAGTTCCGTCCCTACAGTAGGCCCTCTTATCAGTATTTGACAGCCTTCTTTGTATGAGTGTGTATACAGATTCCTGTCAGTCACTGATAAGGCCGCCCATTGGACTCCTTAACCCAAAAGAAGCATTGAATTAAAGGAATAAATTACAAGTTCTGCTAAATCTTTCCAAACAAAACTACATATAAATCTGCTCACTTTTTCCTGCCTATAAAAGCTCCTGCTAAAGACAACATTCAAAGTGAGGGGTTCCCTAAAATCGTACTTAATAAAACTTTTTAAAACAAGCTTCAACAAAGATACAATACACTAGTTGGTATAAAAATTGGCCACAGCTTCTTCACTTAAGATTTAAAATGAAATACTAAACCAACAATGAATCAATTAATTTATGTTATTTAAAGATTATCAAGTGGCTTAGCCGTATGCTTCAGTCTAAGTAATTAAAGCAGAAAATAAAATAAAAAGAGGAGTTCAAAGTGTAAAATTAAAATATTTTATTAATAAAAATAAAGTTTAAAAATTAACTCATATGAAAAGCACCGTCAAATTTAAAGATTTCTCCCCTAGAGCAGAGTTTTTAATGATTTTAACAAACTGGAGGCTAAAGGCCTTAAAAAAAATTTTCTATATAATTAATTAAAATAACAAGCTGCAGCACCGAAATGACAGGAAGCGGAAGGTAGCATCAAAAATAAGTACAAACTTATAGATAAAAATGTCCATAGTTACATATTAAATTCTTCACTTTATTAAGGTCCAAATTAATTCATGAATAACAGCATAAATCATAACCAATTCATAAATAATCCTTTATTAATAAGTAATCTCCCCATGTAAAGTGTCTAGTGCTATTATAAATTACCATAATATTCTATATAATATCCAGTGCATGATAAATAAGGTTTAATTATCCATGATTCTAAAGTAGATAAGGAGTAAGTCAAACTGTGTATATGGGCTAAAGTACAACCAAGCATAATGTGCAAGTGCATAAAGTATTCAGGATAATACTGGGGATCAATACATCATGTGAGTACCTATAGAAGCGTCCCCAATGCGCAATTTGCAATCCTTCTTTGGGGGGGATAGTGGTGGACTTGGACTGTGGTCTGTGTTACGTAGCCCTTAATATTGAAGCCTCACATATGGGGCAACAAAGAAAGTCTTAGACCTAGACAGTTTTCATACATGTCCCCCATGGTGCTCTAAACAGGCATCATTTCTGCCATCACTTTTGCCCCTTTTTATTGTCCCCAAAATTCATACCATGAACGGGGGGCAGGACAGATGGATAAGGTCTAAAATGGGGGCCAGTGAAGATAGAAAAATAAAATTTTTGAATAGAATGTGAATGAATTGCACTGGTGGAAATCATGTGTGACGAAAAAGTGGAAAGAAACTTAGTCCACATGAGTTTTAATTCTAAGGGCCCCTAGTGAAGTTGATTTCTGGGGCCCACCAGTGAAGTTAATTCCTAGGGGCTCCCCAGTGGGATTAATTTCTGGGGCCCTGGGGTAGTTGAT